>JAJJMC010019063.1:4938123-4994197 GCA_023531435.1 Papaver californicum
AGCAGCTTCGGTCTTAGATTATCTGATTTTTACAATCAGTAAGTAATATTAAACCGCTTTTCAGAACTGATTAGACAATCACAAAATCACTCGTGGAGCCTACAAATTTTATCTCATGTCTGAGTCTTTCACCAGGGGGACCTGTCTAATGACCCCCATACTAGTGAAATGCACATCAAATTAAGGGCTCATGAGAACCCACACCTTCTATGATTTCAGCCAATCTTTCAATTTTAGCACATGCAGAAAGGACTCATGAGAAGAACCCAGTCCCCAAACTAGTGACTAGTGCCTACCTTGTCTAAAAGACTAAAACATGCAAATGGTTTTAGTACAAGGTGAAAAGAAGGTGTTATGGAAGGTTTTAGGTCACCCTTCACTGTGTGAGGTATTAACTGAATGCCAACTCGCAACCATGTTTTATGGGGACAATCTATAAACATATCCTTCTACTTAATTACTAGGGTTTGCTTCTCTGTCTATTATGGGGACAAACTATAATCACAACTTGGCTAATAATGTTAAGCCAGTAGAGTTGTACTGTTGTAGAGTGATAGATTCAGTGACTAGTAGTAGTCTAGCTAGTACTGGGCCAGTGTATATTTTGCATGATACTAACTACAAAGATATTATTTGTTGTGTTTTTTTGTAGATTGGATCTCAACATAATAATTTGGGCTTTAATATTTATTTTTTCTTTTTGAAAATATTTCCATCATTAATATTTGAAAGAGAGTACGAAATCGTACACCCACTTCTCAACACTATTAATAGGGGTACTAGTTTAGGCCAAGTCCTATGCATTTGTTAAATAATTAAATTCGTCTATTTTAAGTAACTATGGATATGTTAAATTGGAAATTTGGTCTCGTGACAGAGACTATGTCGCTTGATAAAGACTCTGTCGTTGAGTTTTTATCTCAGCAGTTGATTTTTCTTTAATCCAAGGGTCCCTATGTAATTTATAATTTCGATCATAGCCTTTCATCTAGGTTTAATCCAACGACTATTTTTGATTTTAACAATAACCTTTTTTAGTGTAATTCTTAATTTTAATTAAACATGATTTGATTTCAAAAGGGATAAGCAAGCTTAATATTTTAATTGAAATAACTAAAATTATATTAAAACACTAAATTTCATTACATTAATTTACTATACAACCTTCTTTTACAATATATAAACTAGGGCAGTAAACACTTCAATAAAAAAATTGGACAATCTTTGATCTCTGGTTTATCTTCATTTGACGTAACTTCCAATCAATGCGCTCTTGAGATGATTTTCCTTGGTTTTTGTGAGTAGTACTACGGTTAATTTTAAAATAAAAAATTGCCTATATTTTTCTTGCCTTGAACTCTTCTTTTTCTTTTAGCTGCAGATTTGACTTGGTTAACATCTAAAACTTGAAGACTTCTTTGCTTTTTATCATTCTCTATTTTTTTTATAACTATCACATATCTTACTAATAGCAGCCAAAGTAGTTAATATCGTGTATCGGTATCGTATCGGCGAAGTGCGATACACCTAGACAAATGATTATATCGTATTTTATCGGCGATACATAATTAACTTTTTAATTTTATAATTTATAGGCAGATGTGCATTATATTACTCAAAGTTTTAATGGAAGGCATTATAATATAAGAACTCAATTAAACTTGTTTTACTTGATAACCTAATATCCCCAAACATAGAATTTGTATGGGAAAAAAATTAAAACAAAAAGACAAAAAAAATATTTTTAATAAATACCTTTGAATCCTTTCCGATATTATCGGTCGATACGACGACCGATATGGCCGATATAATCGGAATATTCATGTATCGCCGATATTTTACGAATCGTCTAGGTTAAAGACCGATACACGATAAAATCCGATATTCTCGGCCGGTACGACCGATATTAACTATATTGATAGCAGCTTCAAGTATAACTCTTGAAAAATTAAGTTGGGTTACAATTTTTGTCATTTGATTAATTTTTTTTGTAAATAATTAGTAGAAAATTGGGAGTATAAAGTAGAAAATTTTAGTGAAAATATTTTGGTGTAAACTTTTACCTGGCTTAATTGGGGGATGGTGGAATTAATAGGGGGCTATAGGATAAAACAAAATAAGGTCACCTAAATGTAATTCCTAAAACTAGTCATTTTTATAAATGGCTAAACTACCCTGTTTGATTAGTCCTAATTACATGATTAGTTTAGTTAATTAATTTTATTAGATTAGTTATATTGATTACTATGAGGATTAAAATTAGAGAATAACTATTATTTTTATGAGTAGAGAAGAAGGAAAGGTTTTGGAGGAAAAAAAGTGAAAACTAGGGTTTAGAAAAATGAGTGATTCTAGTGGAAAAATTAATGTTGGGGAAGCTTCAAATAATAAAGATGATTGTGATGATGGTAATCTTAACTTAAATTCTCAATTGGATTGCATATATGATCATGATCGATTAATATATGAAACCGATAAAGTGGGTGCAAATGAAGAACCTCAAGCTCAAAACGAAGAAACCAATGCTCAAAATGAAGAACCCATAGCTCAAAACACTCAAGTAAACTAGTAATAGTCTACAAATAGTCGAATTTTTGGTTAAAATCGTCGAATCATTGTGGGAGAGAAAAGGCACAATGTAAGGGTCGTCATGACCGCGAGGTTACTACCATGACGATTCTTCAACAATCCTCATGGTCGTAACATCAAACAATGACGACCCTTACCTACAACTTTACCAGGTTATGAAAAACCGTCATGGTCCAACATATAACCATGACGACCCTTACCTAGATTATCTCAGTATGAGTCTCATTATATTATGTTTATACCATGACGACTCTAGAATCAAAAAACTCTGTCTGAAATAACTGTTAGAGTCGTTATGGTTGTATTCTTAGACAATAACGACTCTAACCGACCATTACAAATTTAATATGAAGTCGTCATGGTCGATATTTATAAACCATGAAGACTTCTATTGGGAATTTTCTTATTTTTGTTTTTTCATAAGAATTTCATTAAATCGAAAAGGCATACATCTTTCATAAGAATTTCATTAAAAAGAAAAGGAATACATTTTTCATAGCATAACATTAAAGGAAAATAAATAACATAGATCATACATTGCACTTAAACACTTAATCATATAGGTTGAAATTGTAGCATTTCTTTTCCAATATGCGATAACAATGATCATGCTCAAACTTTTTTCCTTGGATAACCTCATATCCGGCACGAGCCATTTTTCACTGAAAAAACAAATCAATTTTAAGTTAGTATTACTCAAAACTATTTTTCATGAAATACTTATTGACATACATACTCTTATGGCACCCGCCTCTGTGGGATGGTCTTCCTTTACGTCTTTCATTTCTTCTTTAAAAGCTTCCAATTCTTTGAAGAGATCTTGGAATCTATTATTAACGTTATGAAGTGATCTTTCATTACGATTTCCGTCTGACGCCACAAACATTATAAACATGGTTTCAAAATAAATCAGAGGTTTGATCTATGTCATTGTCTTGATGTTCCTCATGGCTCTTGTACGTCACCCACGCTCTAACAATAACAACATCTTCTAGCTCAGTGTAGGGAGTAATCATGTTTTTTTTTCTTCTTTTTTTGGATGAGAAACAGATGATAATGAATTTGAAAGTTGAAAAATATGGTTTGTGTGAGGAAGAGATGGGAGAAGGGTCTTTTTTATAGATCTTAATGACCCGACAACTAGTTATTTAAAAAAAATAGCTGTTGAGAGACTCAACCGTATTGGTTGCAAGTCAAAATAAACAATAAATACTTCTAGGATCGTCACTCTCGTGATGTATAACCATGAAGACTTCTGTGAAAAGTTGGACATAATGAGGTCTTTTTTTGTGATGAGTCGTCAGGGTACTAAATGGAGTTGTCATTGACAGGGTTCAGAGTCGTCAATCTTTTTAAATAGACCGTGAAGACTCCCTGGTTTGATAAATGACTTGACTTTGCCAGGTAAAGGGAGTCGTAAACCTGTTAAAACATACCATGACGACTCTATAACCTGGAGAAATCACAAAACCGATGGATCAATAGTTTGAGACCATGGCGATTCCTACTCATTGTGTTTGCTTACATATGATATTTTTCTTTGTAGGTGGTGGAACAACTCAGCATTGAACCTGAACCCGTATCTCAGATAGGGTCGAATACTTCCCACCACTATATGACTGAATTGGTATGTTACCTACCCTTTGAAGTGATATATGTTCTCAAATTATTTGATTAGTCTTCCCGTCAATATATAAGGATACTTCTAATGAAATCTAATTTGCGTAATGTAGACATGGGCAAGTAATATGGAGGCAAATGAATGGGTTATCTCCAAGGCAAAAGAGAAAATGTGGTGTTGGTTCAAAACAACCAAGTCACTCCTATAAGGTTTGAGATGATTTACGAGAGAGGATGCAAGCGTGAAAGCCACAAAACAAAGGATTATAAGTACGATAACAAAACGACAAGGGTCTACAAATCTAATACAAAGAAGTGTAGGTGCCCGTTTAGGATTGTATTCAATAGGAATTATGAAGATGGTCAATGGAGATTGGGGAGTGTGACGGTCGTCATAACCATGCTTTATCCCTAAGTATTATTGGACACAGTACATATTCCCGGTTGAAACCACGTGAGATGAAGACGGTCTGAAAGATAAAGGGAAGTAGACCTCTTAAGATACTTAATAAGATAAATGAGGATGATAAGGATAACTTGTCTACTATTTCTACAATTTATGTTGCCAAAATAACGCTCAAAAGAATAGAATGAAATGATAGATTAATTATACAAAAATCACAGTGGTTAGCAGAAAAACAAGACTACACGATGCAAACAAAGGTGGGTCTGGACAAGAAATTGACTCATATTTTTCTTGCGCATCCGAAGATGGTGGAATTGTCTCAGTATTTTTTTTCTCCAGGTTTTGATGATAGATTGTACCTATAAGACCAATAGGTATAACATGTTGACGTTAAACATTATTGGTCATACTTCGTAAAAACGGTCATTCACGTTAGCTTGGTGATTTATGGCAAAAGAGAAAGAATATGACTATATTTGGGCGTTGGAATAATCGAGGTTGATTTACCGAGGTGAAGAAACTCCAGGGGTTATAATTACCGATAGGGAGATTACACTGATGAAGCTTATTCAATATTTTTTTCCACTCGCATAACATTTTCTATACACGTGGCACATCCAGTGCAATATCCTTTCGAATTGAAGACGTCATATCTAAAAACCTAAGCCAAAGACCGTTATTCAGCGCTCGAAGGAGGAAGACGAGCGTCTGAGTCAACTTTCCAAAGAGGAACGAGCGGAAGAGAAAAGGAAAAAAAGGAAAAAAAACGGTGAGGATGGAGAAAAATGGAAGCAATTTATAAAAGATTGGGAAACTCATTCCACTACCGAGGTAAAGTACTTTTCTAATTTGCAGAAGTTTATTGATGATTGGAGCATAAATCATAGGAAAGCGGTCGATTATAGCCTCGATTCATGGTTACGTCCATACAAGGTAAAGTTTGTGTATGTATGGACCAATAAATATAAGCACTTAAAAAATGAGGCTACAAGTATGGCAGAGGCATCACACGGTCGATTAAAAAGCATCCTTGAAGAGAGTCAGAATGGGGTCGTTACGGTACAAAAAGATATTTATGAGCACGCCTTGAATGATATCAATAGGATAACGACGCAAATGAAATATAGTATGGACATGTTTTTGTTGGGATATCTAAAGGATGCTGATTTGCGGAGGGGTATAACCAACCAAGTGTCGCAATGGGCAATACATTATATGATAGCCGAACTTGGAAAATATAGGGATCAAGAGAAAGATGGCATTGTGGTGCAATGTAATTATACGACCTTGACGTGGCTCGGACTCACATGTCGTTATAAGCTTGGTGAGTACAAAGATTTCATTCCGTTTGAAGATATTGATTTGTTTCAGAGGCAACTTTCTTTCGTCCCTAAGCCTTCAGGAGCATGTGATGAACAGTTTGGGGATTTGGATATTGGTCGCATTATGAATGAATGTTACCCTAAAATGAATTTTACGAGAAGATAAATAATTGTTGTTAACATATGGCCGGTCGTACATCGATGTTTAGAGGTACAAGAAGAACCAAACAAGCAAAATGCACAAGGTAGACCAAACACAAAAATATCATTAAGAACATGTGAAGGAAAATAGGAGTTGTAAAAGAGACCCATCACGTCATGAGTATGTCGAAGAGGAATATAATGAGTCTGAGAATCAGGTTACACCAAGAAAAGGGGTCGGCCAAAGAAAGAAGTATGCACCCAAAGTGACCAACAAGTAAAACCGAGGGTTTCCGCGATGCCATCGAAGCCACAAAGTGAAGGCCAACAAAATATGGATGTTGTTGAGTATGTGGTCGAGTCCCAACAAAGACAAACAAGTGAAATGGTAACAATAAAAGGGAAAAAAGGTAGGCAAGGAAAACCATACTCATACGCTGTACGAAGAGTATACACAACAACTCCCTTATGTCATTTTTGATTACCTTATATCCACCCACGACGTTGACGGGGATGAACATTGTGGTTTCCATGTTGTGATGAAACAATTGGGACGTCTCAATGAAGCCGACAAGCAGAACGTCACCCAAATCTAATATGCAAGAACCAAAATGGCCCGCAAAAATTATTGAAGACAATGAACTCTATGTTTATATGATGCTGGAAGGAGATGCAAAATCCAAAGAAAAGCAATTCAAAGACTTGGTTTCTTCTATAAAAGGGGAAAGGGGGGCTAAAACGGTCGGTTCTAAGTTTTGGATGAGAATGCCTTACTGTGGGAAACTTTTAGTGAACATATTTATCACTTGTGTTGTTCATGTACTCTCCCATGGGTTCCCTGGGGTATTTATAGCGTACATGCCCTAAAGAACTAGGTGTGGGTTGCGCTAAAGAAGAGGAGAGTAATTATGGCACATGTGAACAATAACCATTTCATATGTTTGAAGATAAAAGAAGAGTGTCCTTTACCACCGCTGAGTTATAGTCATTGGGGAGATTTCTCTAAGGAGTGAACAAATCAATATGAGTATGGAATGACCATTTTGAAGACTTTGGATGAATCTCCAACAAAGTTTGATTTTGGGGATTAGTCGTACATCCTTAGGAGAATTTGTATGTTTTGAACATTGTATTTGAAGCACGCTTTCGGTAGATTGTCTTTTGAACTTGGTTCTTTGTATTTTGAAGAATGATTAATGAATACAATGTGTTTTATCTTATTGCGCAACTTTTTTTTCCAGTAGGGTCGTCATAGTCAAAATTTATCGACAATGACGACCCTGTAGTATTCTCTTCATTTTTACAAGGGTCCTCATTGTCTATATGTATCGACCATAACGACTTATTGCTTCCATTAGTTGGTAAGACAGGATTGTCATGGTCAGTACCTATAAACCATGACGACTCATAGCTGCCATTTTTTGGTGAGTGGAATGGTCATGGTCGATACTAATAGACCATGAAGACCCTAAATGCCAAAGTTTGGTTTTTCCTGGATGTTTTTGTGTGCTATGGTCGCATCGGGTAAAATCATGTATTATGATGACTGATAGCTGTAATTTTTTGGTGAACTGGGGTCGTCATGATCGATACAAATAGACCATGACGACCGTAGCTACCAATTTTTTGGTTTTTTCTGGTGTAGATGGTGGGTTTTTATCAAGGGTAAAATAGTAAAATTATGTCTAAAGACTCGAGTGTGAGAAATATTAAACCTAAAAATTATGTAAAAGAGTTTTAGGCTGATGTTTATCCATGTCCTCTCTCAGGTGCTTACCCGTGTCCTCTCTCTATATGTATGGCCAACTAAATATACGATTAAAAATTACCGAATGAATCAACATTCATTCATATACGAAATCATCATAATAACACTGGTGCTTATTATGCCATTCCCATAAATTCTATGATTTTTACATAAAAATCTCAAGCTCGTAGATTGATTGACCACTAGTATAAAGCTATTTGAGTATCATTTGGTGCTATATTCCGCAGCCGAATTCTCAAAAATTACCTTGCGTCAATATCCATGCTCAAATGAACAATATTGACTTACTAAAATACCTATATAGCTTTATATAGAAGATTACATACAAATCTACTTTAACTAAAACGCCACAGTTGTGCTTAGATTCCAAGTCAAAATTGTGCCAGACACAATTTCATAGACTATACTAGCTATGCCCAGGCTTAGTTACATTAATACTTACTTAAAGAGACTACTAATGTGAATGGCGCAAAAAGAATTCAATTTAGGGTTTTTGAAACGCTTAAAAATAAGTTCGCAACATTTATAAGCGTCTCAAACGATCAAGGAACACTTTTTAACCCTAATTGGAAAAGGAAATGCTAGATTTGAAGCGTAACAAAAGGCTATAGCACAAAATCATGTGTGTCTTAGTTTTGCCACAAAATATATGCGTCTTAGTACAACTTCAAAACATGTGCGTCTTAGTTTTTCCACAAAACTTGTGAGCCTTAGTATCAAAGATAAAATATGTGCTTCTTTGTCTTAAAGACAAACCTTGTGCGTCTTACTTAAGCCACAAACATGTGCGCCTTAATTTTGCCACAAAACATGTGCACCTTAGTTTGAGCACAAGACTAATGCGTCTTAGTCTAATATACGATACTTGTGCGTTTTAGTCTAACCGTAACACTTGTGCGTCTTAGTCTTTAGTCTAAAGCACAATCATGTGCGCCTTACTATAGCACAAATCATGTGCGTATTAGTCTTAGCACAAATCATGTGTGTTTTACTAATAGCCACAAGACTAATACGTCTTAGTCTAAAAGCATAAAATTAATGCTTTTTAGTCTAACCCTGCACAAATCATGTGTGTCTTACCATAGATATAGACCATGTGTGTCTTAGTATATATCTTGTCTGTCTTGGTTAAGACATAGACCTTGTCCGACTTAGTTTGAGCCACAAGACTAATCTGGCTTAGGCAAACACAAAACTTGTGCGCCTTAGTCTAACCACAATACTTGTGCGTCTTAGTATAACCACAATACTTGTGCGTCTTAGTCTCAAGTACAATACTTTTACGTCTTAGTTTTGCCACGAATCTCGTGAGTCTTGGTTAAGCTCAATACTAATGTGTCTTAGTACAAAAACAAAACTCGTGCGTCTTAGTGGTTTCTTCAAAACTAAGGCGTCTTACTCCATTAGTCCTAAACTAATGTGTTTTACCCTTTGGTCCTAAACTAATGCATCTTAGCATTAATCCTAAACCTAATACCTCTTAGGAATTTAGGCTAATACTAATTCATCTTATATACAAATTCTTGGACATTAGCTCCCAAGCTTATCCACCTTAGCATTAACACCTAAGGCTTGCATATTTGGCTTTGCTTCACATATACAAGCTTCAAAACCCTAATTTGCTTATCCAAGGCCATAGGTCTCACTCATGTATGTGGTCTCTCACATATATATTTTATATATAACTTCACATACATATTCTCATGCTCAGCAGCATACGCTTATTCCTACAAAAACAAGCATGTCAATGCAAATTGACCAAGTTGAACACACTGTTTCTTATAAATAATAAAAATATATACTTTATTTTATTCTTGCTAGACTCATCAGACTAGTCAAGCAAGAAAAGTATTCGGTCAAAAGACCAACTAAGCAGGCCTCATTTGACTTAGCATTAATAATGCTTAAATGTTATAAATTACACAAGACATCAAATGGGGGGGGGGGGGATATTCATTAGGATATTGATCTGGGGGTCTGCGGCACGTGGTGCAGCAATACACCCACTACAGAAAAAACTCTGGAAGTACGATCAACAGTTGAGTAGGAAGTGGTAGGTTGAGCAATTGTCCATTCAACCTCAAACAGAGTGGGGAGCGGTTGTCAACACTCTCTCCACCTTCTCCACTTCACCACTACTCAACCATCGACACTATCTTCCAGAGAGGAGGTCAGGTGAATGGTTACAATAGCTATGATTATAAAAATATATTTCTCAATCTATTGAAAGGAACAAGATTTTCGAAGTTAAACTCTGAGAAAAGTTCAACAGAGAAACACAAGTCGAGAAAATTAATTTTTATACGATATTTTCACACAAAGAGAACTTATTCATAGATATTCACACCAATTACATCCTGCAGAGTCTAATACTCTGACCTCAATCCTTCTTACGCTTCCCTCCCTAATACCAACCCTTCTCCTTCTCCTTTGTGACTGAAGCAAGACTAGAATGGCCATTGCCTGGTTTAGGCCATGATTGTACAGATTGATCTCTCGAATCTAAACAAAGTACTTCAATAGTATAAATGTTTAAGCATTAGACGAATTATCACCTGCTCACCCCACTTTTCCGAATTTACCCTCTTAATTCGTATTCCCCACAAATATTTTAGCGACCACAGTGGGAGATCAATCTCTCGGTTACAAAATCAATTTTTTCACCATTTTTAAAGCGGTTGATCTTAGGTGAGATTCAATAACTAACTCTCAATGCCAATTCTTCTACTTCAAGTGCTGGTTCTCCTTATGTAAGAGACTTTTGTCCAGACTCAGGCGATCGGCTGTAACTACACCTGCTTTGATGGAGAGAACCAAACCTGCTGGGAATGAAGAAGCATGTGAGACTTGTGTTAACAGACGTATCACAAGTAAGCAGTATAACGTTCAAACATCCGTGGGAGTTGTGACTGAAGGAGGTAAAAAGAAAGCTTCATCACCAGAGCAACAACCCAAACATGTAAATTCAACATAAATTCCAACTCCAGCACCACAAACGGTATGACTACCTCGAAGGACCCATCAAATGCAGGCGGCACTAGTGACAACTCCAGCACGCTCAACATCAACAACAACCAAGGGAAGATCCGATCCCTCCTTACTTCCCCCAATATAACAGAAATAACAAATCTTAGGAGAATTGCATTTGGGGGATGAAAGAGTCATAGAAAGCCTCTCTTTGTCATGAGTTCCACCATATCTAGATAACCTATTAATCAGGAAGTTCAATCCGTAATGGAACACATGTGTAGGATTTTCTACTGCTCGAAGGCGCAACACAAAAATATTCTTACCACCTTCAACCATGCTCTGAATGGCAAACGACTATCTCTTCTGAAAATGAAATATTTCCTGAACCTGCTCAGATGGGGAAGGGGAAAGAAAAGTGTAACTGGGTGCTTCTCACTACTACTTGTATCAAGGATACATAATTTGGTGAGATACTAATTGATGCGGGCTGCTGTCAACATCATCTCGGTCAATGCAGTCAAAGCCATATAGATATTCACTAAAAATAATGTACTTACATCAATCGTCCATTCCTCTAGCAGACGACTACATGAAATCATTTTCCTTTCTCTCATATTGATATACCAGCCTCCCCACCTTATAAAACAGAGAGATCATCATATTGCACAACCACAAGGTACACCCGGTTGTGAACCCTCAGACGACTACCTATAAGGTGTAGAGTCAGCCATGTACGCTCCATCGCACACTACTTGATAGCCTCAATACCAACGCCGACTTCGACTCCAACTTCCATCCAAGTTCTTACTCCATCCACATCGTATCAGCAACAACCAACAATACATGGAGAGTGCGATGTCTCCCTTGTTCTGTACGAGAGGATTAATTTCTAGAGACATGATAAATCCATCAAATAATGTTATGTCTACTCTAATGGTAGATTCCAAGTGAGATACACTTAGGGACTAGTCATTGGCACGATACTTCTCTTCCCCAGACATTAGAAGATCCACCATCTCTGAAAGACTGATTATTTGAAGAACTAGATCATTGATGAAAAATTCAAATAAAGTTCATTAACTCTCTTAGGACTAAACGCGTTCATCAATTTTAATCAAAGTAAACTGGATCATTAAGTTCAACAACATACAAATTCCCAATTCAATTAGGCTACTGACGTCAACCACACATGTATTCTCGTATCCGACTGTAGATGGTGAGTTTTTGACAAGGGATAGAATTATAAAATTACTCTATGCCTAGCAGCAAGAATATAAAAGTACATATGCAAATTTATCTGCATGCTTCTAGCTCTATATCAAAACTCTAAATGTTTTATCTTTATTAATATTCCACAAGCGAATTAAGAATACAATTTCTACAAATAGCTACAAACATTCTAAACTGATATTGTAGCCTATTAAATACTCACAATATATATGCCATTTGAACAAGTCTCGAATCGCATAAATTCCACGGTTGAATTCCTCAAACTAGTCCCGAATGCGCATCTGCCATCCTGGCTTTACAAAATATGCCATTTTTGTGTTATGCTCAAAGATGTTCCATAAAATACGCGATGTTCCTCTTGAACGCGCCACAATCAAAGAGAAATGCCTCTAAAGAACATGTTTGCATTAGCACTAAGATAACCCTAGCTCTTCTACGATAGCTCCTAGGATAACATTAGCGTCATTCCTAAGCATTAAAAGTGCTATCTAGGTCGTCCTTAAGGACACACCACTTTCCTTGCGCCAAGCGCTAACTAGACCGTTCTCAAGGACGCGCTACTTCTCTTGCACCAAGCTCAACCAGGCCATCCAAGAGGACGTGCCACTATTCCTAAGTGCTAAAATCGTTAACCATGCTGTCCTCGAAGACGCGTCATTTTCCTTTGCGCCAAGTGCCAACCAGGCCGTCCTTGAGGATGCGCCAATTTTCTTTACGCCAAGTGTAAATAATGCGTGTCGTGGATGCAAAAAATTAATGATCTTATTTCCACTCAATTAACAAGCAATATAATGGAATTCAAGTTTTTTCCCACGAAGAGCGAGGTGTTTTAGTTGTTTAAAGGTATCACAGTGGGGATTTTGTTTTAGGTTTTTAGCAAAGTAAATAAGAAAGCAATTAAAAGTAATTAAGTTGAAAGCAGTAGAGAGAGATATGATCAAGGAATCTTTCTTCGTTACTAAGAAATCATTGAATTAATATAATCATCTACTCTTTATTCATCACAAATTATTACCAACCGTAGGATAACAGCTACAACAGTGTTATCCCCAAAAGTCCTTTGGTCACTGAATATCGAAGCGCTCGAATACCAGATTCTATTCATCTAAACCACTTAAAAGTAGCGCAATCTAAGTGTAATTTAGTCAAATGCTTTATATTTGTGACTTTATAGATTGATTCTAGTGGTTAAACTCTTAGCACACGGTCCACTTTCTAGTGTTATTTCTACACGCGATAACTCCACAGAATCCCTCTGCAAGGTCTCACGTGTTCTACTCGTGTAAGAGTTATTCAACTATTACGGATATCCTAACCCTTAATAGTAATAGATCAATCAAGAAACTGATTTAGTTATCCACCTAAAACAATCAATTAATCAATCATAACATTCTTATAGTGGAAACAAATAATAATCATGTGAAGAACTCAAAATAGATTCATATATTAAATCAAATCATGTTTAGAACTTAGAATTCATCCTCAATCAATTAGTTTTTTAGCTACTCATGGATGTAAAAGCATCCATGTTATACATATAAGAAAGTAGATAAGAAATCGTTACGATAATGGAACCGCTCAGAAACCCTAGCTTTCTCCTCTTGTATTGTTAATCTCCTCCAAGACTTGCAAAGTAATGTAAAGGTGTCTTCTTAGGGTTATGGAAATTTTCTTATATATTCCTCATCAAATATAGGTGTTTGAGTCCTAATGGGACCATGTTACCTTGATTCAGAAGTCAAAAACGTATGTTAGAAGTGGCTTCCGTCGTGCTACAATCGGTCGACTCATTCCCCATCTTTTTACCGATTGTTGTTGTCCAAAAACAAAAGTTTTATAATACCAAAATCGTCCATAATTGGTAATCACGACATCCTCCTTATCTACCGATTGCTGGAGCTCAAAAATAAAGTTTTTTTATGTCCGAAACTACCTATAATGGTAGATAAACTTCCCTGTTATCTCCCGATTATTTTGTTGTGTGTTTCGCTTTTTTCTTTCGGCTGTTTTGCTCGTAACTTCTTCATCCGAACCCAGAATGACCTTATTCTTTTTGCTTTGGATTCGTCTTTTAATTAACTTCAAGATGATGATAAGAAACTCTGAATTTGAACGAGTTGAACTTGGAATTTGTCCCTTCTCTACTTGTAGACTTCAAATTCCTTGCTCATTTAAGCACTTTGTAACTCCTTTTTGGATGATTCACCTAATATGACACATAAGATAGAAAACAAGAGTATAGAAATTAATATGAAAGAATTATAGCAAATATTAGTATAGATTTGACACTAAAATCATATGAATTATGCACTTATCAAATTCCCCCACACTTAGCTTTTGCTAGTCTTCGAACAAACTACTATCTAAACTAACCTAAACTTAAACTAAAATACAACAACTCCCTTTCGTCGATGACACAGTTACACTTAGCATGTGTAAAAAGCCTTTAAGCCCCTAGGTGTCCCTAGTGAACGAGTTATAGTCGTGTGAGGGTTTACAAGAGGTATACCCACAAAACCTAAATTCCAACTTTCAAACATTCCAGAGCATATACATTCAAAGAGCTACGAAGGCATAAAGTTTCTGCACACTAACAATAAGAAGTTAGAAGTATCAAAGAACATTATTCTCATGCTTAACCCTTGAGTTAGGAGAAAACCACCATATGAAAGAATCCGATCGAATGACTTCTGACTCACCAATAGAATTTTATGAAATTGACACTCAAAAGACGCACTTTATGGTTCTCATATGTGCAGGAAAGAATGAAGATAGAAATCTTGCACACGTTAAATAGTGGGAAGGAAAGGAAACCTTCTGAATTATATGAAGATGTTATCCCATAGAAACGTGGGACGAAAAAAAAACCCTTTTTTTTTCTATGATGACCTCTAAGAAAGGAAATCAACCACTATGTAAGGATGAGAACGCTTACTTACATTCTCAGCCGATTCAGAATCAGCATCACTCTCACAGCATCCAATAGAAACGTCTTCAGTCTTCGGTCTTCAATTGTTGATGATGAACTTTAGAACTTCGTAGAACCTTAACAATTGTAACTCTTTTTCCAAATTCCTTGTTGTTTGAAACTTCTTTATATATTTCTTCTTCCCCATGGCCTTATTGAATAAAATACAAACTAAAATAATAAATTTTTATCTCTTTTTTTTCTGATTATTTTTTACTTTTTTTTCAAGAACTCAAAATAAAATACAAAATAAAATAAAATTAAGAATGAAACTACTATGGTCGTGGAATAAGGACTTTACCACTTGATTCTTCGCAACTTGTATTGTCTGGATATCATGAACTTCACTAATTCTCATCTTTTCATTTCTTTTGCTCTTGTACATAAGTCTTCAACATGTATATATAACTCTGCTCATTGTATTGTTGCTTTACTTAAATATGAAATTTTCTCTTTCTTGTACTGTTGCTTGTAAACCTTGAACGTTTTTAGCTTTTTAAAAAAAAATTGATGCTCCGCTTGTTGATGATAATGGTGTTCTATGGACTTGTTGTTGTTGGGAGAATGGTGCCAACTGCAAACAAGACTACAATATAGAGTTAGCAAGTCTGATGACACCCTCATGATTGATAGAAATAACATTCAAGAGATCAAAAAGTAGTGATGATATTGGTACGAAGTTGGGTATCTCATCATTCTACCCGGAGTTTGCGCAGATGAAACACTCTAAACAGATAATTTAGACCGGTACAAAGAATTGAAGGTTTGGTGCCTCACTCATGGGTATTGAATGATCAATTTCTCTAATATTGTATTCTCTACCGAAGGTTTAAGTCCCTTTTGTCAGCTCGTGCTTCTCAACAACCAAGCAACCCGAATGTCGTTCCCTATTACTTCTAAGTTCAATTATTTCGGTAAGAACTCTGTATGTAAACTTAGCTAGAAGTATACAAAGTGACTCTAAAATCTCTAAAAGTTGGAGGTTTTCATGCAAATATGTACAAAAAGACTAAAAACTCTATATGATAAATGCAAAATACTCCCCAACACTTAAACTTTACATTGTCCTCAATGTAAACCGACTCCTCTAATTTAAAATCAAGATGGGAAATCCTAACATGATATGAAAGACTATGAAAAATCAAAAGATAAAGATAGAAATACAAATCCAATGGTTGCCTCCCATTCAACATTTGGTTTAAAGTCGTCATCCCGACTCTCTAATCGCCCTTATTACTCCCCCAGAGGAAGCAAATCTTGAAATCCAATTATATCTACATTCTCCGCAGGGAAGTTTTTGCAATACAGATTCAATCTATGGTCGTTGACTTTGAAAAGTGTGCCGGTTGTGAGACTAGTAACCTTAACTGCACAATAAGGGAAAACATTAGTAACGACAAATGGTCCATAATGCATAATTAAGCCTAAAGCTCCAATCTTTCCTTGTAGTGTTAACATTTTTCTCCAAGATAGACTTGATTTCACGATTTCAAATTTCATCTTGCCAACTAGTTTGTGGTTGATACGGCGTACCGACCATGTGAGTTATGTTGTACTTCTTGAGGAGAGCATGGAAGGATTTCTAAAAGTGTGAGTCCCATCACTGATAACCACACATGGTGTACCATGTCTAGTGAAAATATATTCCTTCACAAACTCACAAACAACTTGAGAATCATTAGTAGGGGTGGCTTTAGCTTCCACCCATTTCGAAACATAATCCACAATAAGAAGTATGTAAAAATTTTCATTTGAATTGACAAAAGGGCCCATAAAATCAATTCACCACATATTAAAAATATCTATGACAAGAATTGTGTGACTGACATTTGATTTCGAGTACCTAGATTGCACGTTCGTTGATATTTATCACAAGATTTACAAAAAATATATGCATCCTCAAATAAAATGGGCCAATAAAAGCCACTCTCATGGAATTTAAGAGCGGTACGTTTAGAAACAAAGTGGCCACCATATGCATAAGTATGAAAAAAAAATTAGGATAGATTGAAATTCAAAGTTAGGTACGTACCTGCGGATAATTTGATCAGAACTGTATTTCCACAAGTAGGGCTCATCCCACATATACTTCTTGGCTATCTTCTTAAGCTTAAGATTTTGAAAATTAGACATTCTATTAGGTACTTGCCTTGTAACCAAGTAGTTCACTATATTATCGTACCAAGGTGTTGAATCTTCAATTTGAGAAAAGTTGTTCATCCGGAAAACGATCTTGTAAGGGAAGTTCTTCTTCAGAAATAACAAGTCTACTAAGATGATCTACAACTGTATTCTCAATACCTTTCTTATCTCTAATTTCAATATCAAAGCAAAAACAAAATCCACCGTATGAGCCTTGGCTTAGATTCTTTCTTCTTGAGTAGGTACATAAGTGTTGCGTGGTCAGAGTAAACAACAACCTTGGTACCCACCAAATAAGATCTGAATTTTTCTAGTGCAAAAACTATAGCCAACAACTCTTTCTTCGTGGTAGAATAGTTGATTTGTGCATCATTTAGGGTCTTAGATGCATAGTAAATCACGTGGGATAATTTATCCATCATTTGACCCAAAATGACTCCAACTGCGTAATCACTTGCATCACACATCAACTCGAACGGTAAACTCCAATCGAGTGACTTAATAATAGGTGTCGATGTCAACAATTCTTTCAATCTGTCAAAAACATCCTTACACTCCTTGTCAAAATTGAAGGTAGCCTCTTTGTGCAACAATTTGCACATCGACATTGAGATTTTGGAGAAATCCTTGATAAACCTCCTGTAAAAACCTGCATGACCAAGAAACGAGTGAATCTCCCTCACCTAAGTGGGGTATTGTAAGTCTCTTATTAGGTCTATTTTTTCTTTGTCTACTTCGAGCCCTCGAGAGGACACAATGTGACTGAACACTATACAATGGTTTACCATAAAGTGAAATTTCTCCCAGTTTAGAATAAGATTAGTGGTTATGTATCTTTTAAGCACAAGTTCAAGATTTCTAAGCAAATATCAAATAAATCGCCATAAACACTAAAATTATCTAAAATACCTCAATGATGCATTCCACGTAATCTGAAAATATACTAACCATACATCTCTGAAAAGTGGCAGGCGCATTGCAAAGACCAAAAGGCATTCGTCTATATGCGGACGTACCAAAAAGACAAGTAAAAGTAGTCTTCTCTTGATCATCCGATGTAATAAAAATCTGATTGTAGCTCGAATAACCGTCCAAAAAGCAATAATGTGAATGTCCTGATAACCTCTCTAACATATGATCAATGAAAGGCAAAGGAAAATAATCTTTCCGGGTAGCAGAATTAAGCTTCTTGTACTTTATGCATACTCTCCATCCTGTTTGAACTCTTGTAGGAACAAGTTCTTCATCTTGATTTTTGAAAATAGTGACACCAGAATTCTTTGGTACCACTCGTATCGGACTAACCCATTTGTTGTCAAAAATTGGGTAAATCACTCCCACACTTAGCAATTTGAGGATCTCTTTCTTCACGACCTCCATCTTTGGGGGGTTAAGCCTTCGTTGAGCATCACGTACTGGATTTGCGTCGTCTTCTATTAGGATTTTATGCATGCACATGGATGGACTAATACCTTAGATGTCAGCAATTGTCCAACCAATAGTCATTTTGTGCTTTTTCATAATCCTAAGGATACGTTCTTCTTATATGGCAGTGAGGTTCTTTGTAATGATCACGAGAATCTCTTCTTTATCACCCAAGTAAGCATACTTTATGTGATCGGGAAGAGGCTTCAATTCTAGTTTAGGTGCCTGCACAATAGAAGGTAAATGAACCTCATTAGTTACGGTTAAGGAACTATAAGAAATATTACCATTTTTAGCTTCTTGTAATATCGTCAAGGAACCACACATCTCCACTAGTTCTTTGGCTAATCAACGTTCAAGTTCGGCTGCCCGTAAACGCCCAATTCAATGTTATTACGCAATACGACTCCAAGTTCATCTTCACTGTTCAAATCAAACATTTGATGTGCTAGCGAACCAATAATATCGATAGAGAAAGCGGAATGAACATCACTAGGATAGTGCATGGCTTCAAATATGTTGAAGCGAATAATCTCCTTATCAAATTTCATAGTGAGTGTACCATTATCAACATTAATCTTCGTCTTTGCAGTTTTCATAAACGGTCTGCCAAGAAGTAACGAAGTTGATAAACTATTTTCTCCATTCTGCATATCCACAATATAGAAATCAACCGGAAATATTAATTCACTCACTTGAACTAACACATCCTCCACGAGTCCCTTAGGATATATGTTGGACTTGTTTGCTAATTGAATGGTAATCCCTGTCTCTTTTAAAGGTCCAAGATTCAAAGAATCATAAATATCGGATGACATAACACTTGTGGAAGCTCCCAAATCAAGTAAAGCACGTTCAAACCTCTTAGTACCAATAGTAATTAGCACCGTAAAGCGTCCAGGATCCGTATACTTTGCTGGCATCTTATTCCACAACATAACGGTAACACTCTCACCCACCTTAGTGACTTCATTAGGAATCAACCTATCCTTCTTTGTATATAAATCCTTCAAAAACTTGGCATATCTAGGCATAATTTTGATGAATTCAATAAATGGGATGTTGATTTGCACCTTTTTGAAGATATCCATGATCTCCAGATCTTGAGCTTCTTTCTTGGACTTGGCAAAAAGACTAGGAAAAGGAAGTGGTATGGTAAAGGTAGTAACTATGTCCTTATGTTGGACAGTTGAGATTGGCTTTTTCTTTGGACCAGTTTCTTCCTCTACTTCTTTTTATAAGTCACCACTAACCTTCTCTTGTTATTGTGGTTCTTTATCATGCCGTCCACTTCTTAAGGTTATTGTATTAATATGCTCTCTTGGGTTCACAAAAGATGTTGATGAAAGTTTCCCTGAAGTTTTTGATTTTATCTGATTCAAATCTATAGCTAGTTGTCCCATCTGAATCTACAAATCCTTAATGGTTGTTTCATATTCCTGGTGGTTTTGCAGCATTGTTTCCTTGAGACCCTGTGTTATAGAAGTGACACCCTACATGTTTTGCATTAGGATGTTGAACTTATCATTAATAGAAGACCCCTGCTCTTTAGGTTGTTGTGGTTGCTGGAACTATTGTTGAAAAGCACTATGTCTCCCATAAGCTGGCATAAGAGTTGCGGCTTGCTTGTTTGTATAGCTAAAAATTGGATGATCTCTCCAACCAGGATTGTAAGTATTCGAGTAGGGATCATACCTTGGCCTATGATTAGGGAAAACAACATTTACCCCGCATCCTCTTCATATGAAAGAACAACTGCAAAATCTATATGTTATATCATATTTTCCACATTACCCATTTTTTGCTCTATATGTGAGAAATCTCCCATCTCGTTGACTCTTCTGATACTTGAGTCGTTTCTTCTGTAAAATTGCTAAGCATTCGATGCCATACTCTCAATCAAACTAGTTTCCTGCTAGATCGTCTTTTCAGTAAGTGAACCACCTGCGGCTGCATCAATCAAATTCCTCTTTTCCGGAAGTAATCCTTCATAAAAGTATTGAATGATGAGAGTTGAGGATATGTTGTGGTGGTGTAGACAGGTTTCCAATAACCTTTTGTAACTCTCGGTCCTCTCCAGTATTCATAAAGAGACTCCCTAGTAATCTGTAAAATGTTATTAATCTCTTTACGAACAGTGGTCGCCTTAGAAGCAGGAAACAAACAATCAATTAATAGATCAATCAAGAAACTGATTTATTTTGCCACCTAAAACAATCAATTAATCAATCATAACATTCTCATAGTAGAAACAAACAATAATAATATGAAGAACTCAAAATAGATTCATATATTAAATCAAATCATGTTTAGAACTTAGAATTCATCCTCAATCAATTAGGTTTTTAGCTACTTATAGATGTAGAAGCATCCATGTTATACATATATATAAGAAAGTAGATAAGAAATCGTTACGATAATGGAACCGCTCCGAAACCCCAGCTTTCTCCTCTTGTGTTGTTAATCTCCTCCAAGACTTGCATAGTAATGTAAGTTAGGTTGTTTTGTTCAGCATGCATTAGATCCCTAGAGAATGATTCAATGCAGAGAATAAAGAGATAATGGGATAGAGGATCCCCTTGTCTTAATCCCTTTGAGTAGTGAACATCTCACCAAGAGAACCATTAAGGAGACTAAAAGTTGAGATAGAGGATATACATTGTTCAATCATATAACAAAAATCATCACAAAACCCAAGTTTTTAAGAGTACTAAGTAAGAAAGGCCATTCAATTCTATCGAAAGATTTTGACATATCTAATTTGATAGCTATACACCTTTTTTTGGCTTTAAACTTTTTCATAATATCAACCAACTCATGGGCAATCACAATATTATTAGTAATGCACCTACCAGACATAAAAGTACTTTGGAAAGGAGAGATGATCTTACACAAAACCTTTTTAATTCTCGAGGCTAGAAGCTTGGAGATTTCTTTATACGAGGTATTTGAGAGACTGATAGGCCTGAAGTCAATCGCACTTCTGGGGGAATTAGATTTAAGAATCAAAGAAACAAAGTTATGATTCATTTATTTTGAAATATGATTAGAATAAAAAAAAGCTTGAACCATAGCAATAAGATCATTACCACAGTATCCCGTATAATCTGATAAAAGTCAGGTGGAAAGCCATCTGGACCTGGAGTAGTCCAAGGTTTCATTGCAAAGACAATGTTCTTAATCTCCTCATCATTAGGTAACCTGGTAAGAAAACAGTTATCCACGTTATTGATGCAAGAAAAAAAAATGAAATCATGACAAACAGTAGGACTAGGAGAATCAACAGTTCTACTCATGTTAAAAGAAATGATTCTTCATATTATTAGCAATATCTTCCCTGCCAGTCAATCAAATGCCTAACTCATTTTGAAGAGTATCAATTTGGGTTCTTATCCTTCTGAAATTGACTTTATGATGGAAGTATTGAGTATTCCTACCACCCATTTGAAGTTCGTCCTATTTACCTTTTTTCCTGTAGAAATCAGCTTCAACATCATACCAGTAAGTTATCTTCCTTTAAGAAGCTCAATATTGGGATTAGTACGACTAGAGCCACTAGAAATTAAATGATATATCTGGTCTTTTACTTTAGTAATTTGGATATTGAAATTCCCAAAAATTTTGTAGTTCCACTCTCTAAGAGTGTGTTTAGGTAAAGGATTTTGGATGGTCTGAAAGCAGCAGAACCATTCATATTAACCTGCCAGTTGTTTTGTATGATATCTTAAAAAGAATTATCTCTAAACCATATTTTGTTGAGTCTAAAAGGTTTGTGAGTTTTGTCTTCATTTTTGGAAATAACTACTAGTATTGGGCAATGATCACTAGCAATAGGTATAAGGTGGTAAGTAGCCGCATTAGGATAATTATTCCTCCAACTATTGGTAACTAAGCATCTATCAAGCCTTTATGAGATTAATCTTTGTTCCTTTCTTGTATTGGTCCAAGTATAGGGATTTCCTATGAAAGGCAAACTATGCAAGTCATTACTATCTAGATGATAATTTGCATAATCAATATCATCTTGACTAGTTAAGTTACCACCCTCTTTCTCACTGTGCGCCAAAATAAAATTTAGATCACCAACAACCATCCAAGGGTAGCTAGTTCGCATGGTTATATCTTGTATATAATATCATTGATCATTTATATCAAGATTATTTAAAGCCACATAAAGAAAAGATATAAGACTAGGACTAGTTCAAGCATCCAGATTAATAGAGCATTGAATCATGTTAAGCTTTGCACCCAAGATTTACACCATCTTTCCAGAGAAAACACAAACCTCCATTACATCTAATAGGATCATACAAAAAGACATTAGGGTAGCTAAAAAGAGTTATGTATTGAATCATTTTTCTGTTTGTGTTTTTTGTTTCAATGAGAAAAATAATATCAGGGTTATTGGATCTAATGAGATATTTGAGGTGATTCTAGTACTCTTGTTGCCAAACCCACACACATTCCAGGATAAAATTTTCATCCTTGAGGTATGATAGGATTTTGGAATACCCTATTTATAATAACCGCAATTGCACGACGTCTAACTAGTAGACATCGGCAAATACGAGTCGAACCCACAAGGAGTTGGGACAATATTGCAATCAATATCTCTAATCAACTAATCAAGAACAATATTTTTAGATTTTTAGAATTATGAATGAAATAATAAAACAAGCTAAACTAATAAAACAACTAAACAGAGAGAGTCAGTAACCAGGGTTTTTAGTATCCACCACTATTTCTATTTAATTATTAAAGTGAAACACAACTCCTGAATATTTATCTATTGTTTGTTCTATCGACATCACCTATTATATATATTAGAGTCGCAAATGTCACTGGGACGCCCTAATCACGGCGCATCAAAACTCTAAGTCTCAGCATACACCATCAAATTGTGTTAGCGAGAAAATTATACGAAACTAATTATAGGTTCATAAATAATACCTGGCTATTATAAGCATACCCCATTAAAGGATTTAACCCAAGCATGAAATATCAAATAAGTAGACAAATATATTTACAATCCTATTACTTATATGCAAAGGTTACTGTATTGTACAGAACCGGTGAAGCAACAACTAATTTCATCGTTAAATAAATAAACAATAGTAAGAATTAATTTATTCAAATCATAACAGTCGATTACCAAATTATTCAATTCAGTTAGTCTAGTACTCAAAGTGGTTTCAACATAAAACCCTAGTTATAAAAACCAGCAAGACATAGCTATTGATTTCTCAAATTCCATAAAAAATAAATATAGAGAAAAGTTGAGAGGATTAAACCAAACTGAGCAACAACTTTGTCCGTCCGTCATCTCTTCTCCTCTGTTTCTACGCCTCACTTCTTTGTGGCGCTACCAGTCAGAACTCCTCTCGTATCTCCACCGAAAACTCCCTCTCAATCAGTCTCGACTGACAGCCTTGTCTCTCACAGCCGCTACTCCACCTTTCTCTGCCTCCAAACCTCTCTTATCTCTCTCCACTTCCACCTTTCACGTCCTCCAACTCATATGAGCAAGCTCTTTCAAGCCGTTCAGTCTTATCTTTACCAATTGCATACCAATTTAGTCCGTTTAGTCATCATAATTGTAACGTCGGGTTTTCCGGTGTATCGCCTATAAAAACATAAAATACATTATTAACACAAAAATGGACTTTCAAACAAACATAGATTAAGCAGTAAAAAAAGTATGAATTAAGTCTGTAGCAAGGTATAAAAATGTACTTCAAAAAAAAAAAAACTTCCAAAAATAAATAAATATATCGGATTGTAAAAGTTGAGAATTATGAACCTGATATCCCCTTATGTCTTTTCAATCATGTTTTTCCCCATTTAGATTTTTCTTTTTTTTTTGCGATGGTATTTTTAGTTGTTGTTGCAACGAAAGTATCAACTTTGTTCGCGTTACCAGGAGTAGAATTGGACTCCTTAGTGATATCAGATATTGTTGCAGTGTTTCTTTGTTTTTCCCTTCTTCTTACACGTCCTTCCTCTTTATTATCAACCTTCTTTTATTTGTATTCTCCTTTAGTTAACCCAACATTTGTATCTACTAATACTCTTCTTCCCCATGGAATATCAATATTAGTTGGTAGCAGTAAGGTGGACGATAGAGTCAGGAGAATCTAATGATAAACTCTGATAGTTTTCTTGATGTAGGAAAACTCCAGCTTAGGTTTACTTCATTATCGAGTGCAAATAACTCGTCTAAATTTCAATTGAGTTCTATCAATGTCAAAACAATTTGATTGATAAATTTTATGTGTCTTGACCTTGCAGAAGTATTTTGACTTTGTGTGTAGTGTACCTTGAAGAGTGACAACACAGGTGCATAACTGTGAATCCAAGGTGAGCAGCTAACGTTGATAGAGGTAGAGTATTCGATGTTAACTCCATAAAAATAATTAGAGGAGACATGCAGTCTTATGCTCATGAATATTATTCTTTTGATCCAGGTTGTAAGCTGATCATTGATGAGGCGGTGGCTTTGATGGCGGCGGTGGCACGTTAGAGTCCTTGTGACTAGCCAAGTTGGTCAGTGTTTTAGGGTGAAAACAAATGTACGTAAAATCGTACTTTCAGATAGGTTCGAGAGATCAAGCTCGAATAGGACGAGTCTAAACTAAGAAATGGCCGTTCAGTCAGGCTTCAATCACAAAAGTAGAGAAGATTGGGTAGGTCTTAGTGGAGGGAAGCAAATAATATTAAGAAAGTTTCAATGTGATGAGTATATGATAAAGAATGAATTATCCGTGGGATGAATCGCTAATTATGTATATCTTGTCTCTGTCTTGTGTTCTTCCCCGTTTCGAATAGATGAAGCCATCTATTTATACTTGGTGGAGACACGCTGATTTCTCGTAAGTGGTGGAACTTACGAAACAAGTGGAAGAGTAACAATTGTGGAGATTATAGTGGAGTCATGTCCGAAAAATATGGAGGACTTGTATGACCTCTACTCCTCGTGCTCTCAACTTCTTTGTAACCGTCCCAGTACTTGTTACCTTATTGTTCGTGGATGTATTGCCACAATGCACGACTGCCGTAGACCGCCAGACCAACACCCCAATAAGAATTCCTCCATGTGTTATGTTTGATATCTCATGGAAATAGTGGACTCGTGGACTATCATTTTTGATTAGGTCAAGTCAAATCAATGACTTGCTAAGTAGGTGAGAAAACTTGCGCAACTCACGAGCTTGGTACTCAGACTGATTAGTGTTGAGTCTGGTGAATTTGGTGGCTACGCACCATCATGGTGTATTTTAATAAATAGATGTTATCTTCGAAGTGACTTGGCATAAATATGAAAGATGTTTGAAACCAAAGTTGTTTAAAGGTTCTTAAGAACCAGTCGTGGCACATTTAAGAATGAAGTTTGATAGATAGCCGCATAGGGCTAGCGCTAGCATTAGGATAGCATCTGGAAGTGTAGCACGTCTCCAAGGGACGTGGCCTAAATTAGGCTAGCGCTTTTAACGCAAAGTTAGAACTTTGATCAAGGCGCAAAAGGGAATGAACTGATTAGGTTAGCACTTTTGTGCTTATGAATATGGCGCGTCCTCGAGGACGGCCTAGTTAGCACTTGGCGCAAAGGAAAGTGGCGTGTCTTCGAGGATGGCCTGGTTGGCACTTGGCGCAAAGGAAAGTGGTGCGTCCTCGAGGACGGCCTGGTTAGCGCTTTTAGCGCTTAAGAATAGTGGCGCGTCCTCGAGGATGGCCTGGTTGGCGCTTGGCACAAGAGAATTGGCGCGTCCTTGAAGACGACCTAGTTAGTGCTTGACACAAGGAAAGTAGTGCGTCCTTCAGGACGGCCTAGATAACGCTTTTAGCGCTTAGGAATGGCGCTAATGTTAGCCTAGGTGCTAGCATAGAGGATCAAGGGTTATCCTAGTGCTAATGCACAACGTGTTCTTTTAGAGGCATTGCTCTTTGGTTGTGGCGCGTTCAAGAGGAACAATGTGTATTTTATGGCATATCTTTGAGCATAACAAGTGGCATATCTGTAAAGCCAGGACGGATGATGCACATTCAAGACTAGTTTGAGGAATTCAGCTGTGGAATTTATGTGAATCGAGACTGGTTCAAATGGCATAAATATTATGAGTGTTTAATAGGCTACAGTATCAATTTAGAATATTTGTAGCTATTTGTAAATACTGTATTCTTAATTCACTTGCGGAATATTAATAGAGATACAATATTTAGAGTTTTGATATAGAGATAAAAGCATGCGCATAAATATACATATGTACTTCTATGTTCTTGCTGCTAGGCACAGGGTAATTTTACAATTCTATCCCTTGTCAAAAACTCAACATCTACATTAAGTCCCCTACTTAGTGAGGAATAGTAATGTTGCGCAATAAGCACTAGATGGTGACAATATGCTTATATCAATTATATATATGTATAATCGAAATTTAAGAGTATAAGGAGATATACTTAGCTTATTTAAGGTATGCACTCCTTAATAATAACCCTGATTAGGGTTAGTAGACACCCTGGTTCTCGTTAGGGATGCTAGCTTGCTCGTGAATTGAGAGAGAATGGACCGGTACTTGCTACTTCTTCGTTTCTTTCCCTTTTTTTTTTGTTTCCTAATCCAATGAGGTTTCATCAAAGCTCGCTACTCATATATATATGCATCGTCTCTTTTATTCTCTCATATTTTCTTTGTGCAAGCAAAAATAGAATTCTCTCTTCTGAAGTTAGGCTAGGAAGATTGCCATCATCAAGAAAGCTTTGTTTCCTCCTCGTTGCTTGATAGCGCGACCGGCAGAAGTAGCTCCGCTTCTCTTTATTACTCAGGGGTGCATCCAGCAGAAGCAGCTTCACATTATTGTTCAATTTTTTATTTTATTTTTACAGCCATAGCTTTTGTAACCCGAGATGTTACTCAAGCCGCTCTTCTATTTTAATATTGGGATAAGATAGGGTTTCAAATTCTTGCTTTTTCTTTTATATACATCACATAGAATCCAATATTGTAGAGCTTTGTTTTGCTGACGTAGAAGATAACTTGAATTTATCGTAGATGACTAACAAGCACAATGATGACGTTGGCATGTCCTATGGTCAGAACAAAGAGGAAGTTTTTGTTGATGTATTTCTTGAAAGCGTACCTCATACTCGTGACAGGTTCTTTGAGCAGATTTCTGAGGAAGTCAGCATTCCTCTTGGCTTTATTGGTAGCTTTATTCCTAACTCTGAGAAGTACACTGTTGTTCAGAGAGTTGTTCCTGAGGCGGTCCCGAGGTTCTGTTTGCAGAGAGGAGATTATGTAGCTTCTTCTATTGAATTTAATACACCTCAATCCCTAATGGCAAAGTGGACGAGTTGGTGCAAGTTAATATTGAACGATAATTCAGTAGTTAAAATCTTGAAAGATGCTCAAATACTCCATGTTGTAAGAATGTCAGAAACCTTGTGGATTGGCAAAAATATAGAGGGGCTTTTGAACTTTTCTTCGCGTTGGTATGAACCTAACCATTTTTTTGTACGCGCCTGGGGTGAGCTAACAATTACTCAGGAAGATGTGGTTAGTTTGTTACAACTCCCGATTTCTGGGACTCTCCTTGTCGAAAATTCTGCTGAAGAGAAACGAATGATCACAGATTTGGGAAAGGGTTGATGTGGTGCATATTATGTGAAGTGGATTTATTATTGGTGTAATGGTGATTCCAATGTTGATGATCATGTTACTAGTGACCCTTTAACCATTGCAGCATTTTTGACACTCTGGTTGTCTAGAGATGTATTTGAAGACTTCCCCATCGGCAGATTGAAGCTCTCGGTTGTTCCTCTGGCAGTAGCGCTTGCTGATGGTAAATATCTCCCTCTTGGTAAATTTTTATTGGTTCTTTGTATTATCATTTAGATTCATTGGTTCGTGTATGAAAACTTCTAACGGGTTTGTGAAGATCAATTTTTGTTTTCATATCGGTTATGGGAACATTTCCCAAAATATGCACTTATGCCTAGAACTTCATGTCCACCCGGAGACATTGAATATGCAAGAATCCTTCGTTGGCACAGGAGGAGATTTACCTCTGTAATTTTAGATGATTTGATAGGTATCCAAAGTGAAGTGAATCTCAGGCCTTGGGACTCTGAGCACAAGAGTATACTTCCTCCTGTTTCTTTTGTTGAGGCTGTTGAGATGGTTCTCCGGTCGGGTCCAAAAAGGAGAGGAAATGCTCTTTCTCCTGGACAGAACGTATTTATGAATAGCTCTATCCCAGGTTACATCCTTTCTCTCCGTACAGAAGGTTACTCAGTGTACGCGTACAATATTGATTGTGTGGCTCGTCAGATGGGTTTCGACCAGGGAGTACCTTGTGATCACGGTGCGGCTCCATCTATTAAAAAGTTGAAAGAGAGTTTGGATGTATGTCTTGTTGAGGGGATAAGCATCCCTTTCTTCTGTCGAGATAAAAAGTATCGGGTATCAGGAATGTACGCACGCTTATGGAATGAAGAGATAAATCTCTTTAAAGAACTCATCTCAAAATCTCTGTTGGTGATGAGTGGTGTTCCTTCCAAGAGGAACAAAGCTTGCAGTCCCAATTTGCAGATATCAAACAAAGCCAAACGGGAGGTCATTATTGATGCAGCTCAGCAGGTAATGGCTTTCTCTTTTTGTTTTTTAATTCCAAAATATGATTATTATGATCCTTAATTTCCATTCTTTTTAGAAAATTCCTGTTGCGCGTCCTCGTTTTGATACTACTCTTGTTGACGCTTATAGTCCTCATCCTGTAAGGCAAGGACCAAGAGTGATTCT
This sequence comes from Papaver californicum, assembly GCA_023531435.1. Classification (NCBI taxonomy): domain Eukaryota; kingdom Viridiplantae; phylum Streptophyta; class Magnoliopsida; order Ranunculales; family Papaveraceae; genus Papaver; species Papaver californicum. Next base: position 4,967,500 of record JAJJMC010019063.1, read on the forward strand.
TCCTGGAAGCAAGAATGTTCCTCGTAAGAATGTAAGTATTCCACTTGTCATTCTTGATATTTTTGAATTTTCTAATTATAATATACTTTATAGTCTTGGTGTAGCATGTGAGCACAAACGTTTGTCCGGTGACGCTCCTGAGGATTCGGGAGACACCACGAGTATGGAATATGAACACGAGTTGGGGAAGGAGATGTTTGAAGAAACATCTCGTACAGAAGAAATTCATGAAGAGTCTGAATTGGATACTATTGATGACGAAGTAAACAATGAAGGTGATGTGGTGCTGAGCTCTTCCGCTAACTTGAATCCTCTTCCAGTAAGTTTCACTCTCCTTGTAATAGTAATAAACCATATAGACTTGTCGAATTTCTCATATAAGTATATCTATGCTTGAATTTTACGGAGTATTTGATGCGTGTCGTTTGCGCACAAATTAATTAAGATATTTCCCACTAATACTAATAAGTAATATAGCGGTAGTAAGGATCGTTCCCACTAGGATCTGTGAATTGTTATTTGTCTTTGACTTCTTATGTAACCAAGAAGGGGGATTGTGATGTATAAAACTAATTAAACTAACGAAAGAAAATAAAAACAAAGTAAATAAAGATTGAGATCAAAGTGAGAAAATATTGATTAGAGGTTTCATCTTTCGTCACCAAACAAGCTCTTCAATCGATTAGAGATAGCGTTCAATTATTCTCATATCAATAACCCTAGAGCATCCTATCGCAGGCTTACTCCGGCAAAACTCCTTGTATCATCAAAGGCGTAAGAGCCACTTTTTGAATCCTTCTCAATGAATAACTTGGTGCAAGATCCACTCAAGTTTAACCCAATGAAATCAATGATCTTCGTGAGTTGAGGTTATTCTAAGCAATCTTGCGTAAGACCCATACAGATTTAACCTAGGTTAACAACTATGTTGTGCTACTTGTGAAAGGGTCTTTCGACAATTCCGGATCTCAAACCCTAGTCTAGTTTTAGATATAAACACAAGACCATTCAATTTTCAAATTGAACGATCAAGTCTTCAATCATACATGGCGATATAAACAATAGAACATAAGCGATAAAAGAGATCATTAACATTAAAACTAACCAGCCAGTTTGATTTACATGTGTAGGACTTCCAACTACATCCCCAACCAATAAAACAAAGCTAACTACTCATGGATCTACTAAAACCCATGAAAAATATACAAAGAAGAACAATGGTTTACCCCTGAGGGGAAAACACTAGGTTTTTTATGTAAAAGATAAGAGATTACTTAAGAGATATGGAATATAAAATATAAAGATGTTATAGATGATTTGTTTGATCCTTAGATGTATTTTTTTATAGCCTTCAATGCTTGGCCCTCAATTATCCTTTCCTTCTAGGGTTTAGAATCCTTCCAGGACCATGTTTCCTTGATTTAGAAGTCAAAAACGTGTCTTAGAGGTGGCTTACGTCGAGTCATAGTCGGTAGAATCGACACCCTTCTTATCTACCGATTGTAAGAGATCAAAACATGACTTTTCATGTATCCAAAAATTTCCATAATAGATAGATAACTTTCCATAATCGGTAGACTCAATTTCCATGTTATCTACCGATTATTTTGCTGAGTGTTTCGTTATTTTCTTTCGGTTGTTTTGCTCATAACTTCCTCATACGAACTCCAAATGACCTCATTTTTTTTTGAATTGAATCCGTATTATAGTTATCTTCAAAATGGTATTAAGAACTCCTAGATTTGAATGATTTGAATTTGGTCTTTGGCCGTTCTCCATTGGCAGAACTTAACTTCCTTGTTCATTTCGTGTCGTAATGAACTTCTTTCTTCTTCTTTGGTTGAATACACTTCAAAACTCCTAAGAAACTTATAAAAAAACAAAATAAAAGCATAATGATATGAAAATTAACAAGAAATCAATGAATTAGAGTATCCAAATAATGTAAATAATGCACCTATCAGTATTCATAGATTTTCGTTGTTAGAAAATTTCAGAAGTATAGTGCTTGGGAAAAATGTCATAGAATTTTAACATGACCTCCTTTTTTAAAAGATTGAACCCTCTATATTCATTAGTAAACAATTTCCTATGCCCCAACAGGAAGAAATCCATGTTTTGATCTTGTTTTGGGCATCAAAACTACCCAACAGTAGAATTCAGGAAGTATCCAGGGACATTCTGACAGCTTTTTTGACCCGACAATGCTAACCGCTTTTGCCATAACTCTTAGTTCATTTATCCGATTGATACGAGCGTTTTATTAGATTGTATTAGACACCCATACGAAACTTTTTACATAAGATTTATGCCTAAATTCTTCACCAATTGCCACCAGATCTCGAGTTTCCGACATGAAATATAAATTGCTTCTGCTGCGTTTTTTGTAAAACGTCTTGTGATTGTTCCAACTCATACAATTCTTCAAATACCACTTTGTAATGTATGTATATGATGTTTAATAGTATGTATATCAAGTTTTATGGTTCATGTTCAAGAATTTTGTGTTAGAGACATTTTGATTTAATATGCCTGTATCCTCTCTTCTTTTAGGAGGAGAATGATCGAAAACAGAGAGCTGGGCTTGTGAGTGAAGGAAAAAAGAGTTACCGTTGATACCAATATTGATAATTCCCTCTCCCATGCTGAAAATCATAAGAGGAATCCGTCTTGCATGCTTGTCGAGGATAGTGCTTCCACTGATGTCGTTATGTAGAATAACAGTGTAGTAGAGGGCATGCCCATTGAATATCCTAATGCGGGTATTAGTGTTTTTGGCTTCAGTAGGACTCTTTCTGGGTACTTATGTGTTGAGGGATTCACTGTTTCATCTGCATATGTTGAATTGTATACAAAGATATGGGAAAAGTTCGGCCATTTTTATGTAGATAGTTCCAGGAATTAAAGAGCTTTCGAACAAGATGTTTCCAACTTGTTTCCAATCATACAGGAGATGATATCTCTTCCTTGGAATGAAATTTCTGAAGTAGTCTTCAAGGAATGGGAGGAATCTGTGAATAGCATTATTGATGGTGGATTTTTAACAAATGAGAAATTGTAAAAATACCTTTCCTCAGCTACGGAGATATAGAATAAATGTAAAATATTGTGTATGCACTTTACAAAAGTTGCATAAATGCTAATAAACTAAATATCACAAGACTGAGAAACTCTAAATAGGCCATAGTCATGGTCATGGCATTAGCAAAATGCTAATATTAATGGCATATAAGCAATTGCCCCAGCAACAACAAATACAGTCTTTAGTAAGCCCTAGCCATGCCTCCAACATAAATGTGTCAAAAAATAATAAAGTCAACCAAAAACAATAAAATCAACAAAGCAACGAAGCAACAAAACCACGAAGGAGTGCAAGGGCGAAGCATAAAGGGAAGAGGGACGCGGTTGGCAGCAGCGCTGCCGCGCTAACTTTCACACCCCCATGTTCCCATGCTCGTGTTGCTGCGCCCCTATGCTCCCGTACTCTATGTTGCCGCGCCTTTGACCATGCAACTGTCGTGCCATTGCTGTGCTGCTACCGCACCATTGACATGCCTTGCTGCTGCCTCGCATTATTTTATCAAGCTATCACCATTATTTGCTCAAGCTAGCACCATTATTTGCCAAGCTGCACCATTTCTCTCTCGCTCAAGCTAACACCATTACTTAAGCTATTACTACGGCATAAAGTCAATTAGAAATATTATTCTGAAACAAGTCTCATGGCTTTGAATCCATGACCCCACTAACTCTTATGAGAATCAAATCATATTAAAATGGGGGGATAAAATATGTGGTTTTGGTCTGGCGGTTTACAGCCACATGGGTGTAGCACTACCCCATGACAAGGAATTTATAAAGTAAGTGGTAAGTTAGAGCGGTTGAAGCGATACTGGATTCATGGTCTAAGAAATTTTCAGAAGCTTCCCAGAGACAAAGTGGACGTTTATTCCCACAACCTCCACTTCTCCATCTCCCCACAACTACCACTAATTTACAAAGAAAGTTATGGTACCAAACATTATAAATAGGTTGTTTAGCCAACTTTAAAATAACAAAACAACAAGAAACAAGCCACGGACGGGGAAGAGATAGAAAATCATTCTCAAGCTCTGTTATTTTCTACCACAACACATAATTCCTTCAATTTTCTTTGCTTCCCTCCCCTAAGATCAATTCATCTCCTCTTTTTGTAACCAAAGCAGAACAAATACTAACATCCTACTTATTTTATTTTTTTTTGTACGATTTTGATCCTCAAACCTATAAAAAGTACTTCAACAGTACATTATTTTCCTATGAGCAATTTTTAGGTACAAACAATTGGCTACCACAGTGGGAGATCAGCCTCTCGGTTACAAATTTAATTATTCAATTATCTCAAAAGAGAAAATGGTGGATCTTAGATTTAGTTCAATCATCAAACTCAATTCAGTACTACTGGAAACGCCATGAAAAGCTTTCATCATAGCAGCGTTCTGTACAACAAAAATGCTCAGATTTCCTTCTTCAACAATCATGTCCGAAAGAGCTTGCTCATGATTTTGGATTGGAAAATACACATCATCAGCGTCACGGCTCACGGAAACCCCCAATTCTTCACCTGCAAATTCATCTCTCTGCTTTGGCTCATTTCCCCCTAAAAATAGAGACGTATAGAAATTATGTCTCAAACATAAGGAATTGAAGCACAAATCATGGAATTCATAAAATACGTCTACTATCAACCTACAAATTCATTATAAAGTGTTTTGGGGTCATGGAATATGGTTTAGAAGAGATAAGGGTCGTTTTACAAAAAACGCCGTCAAAAATATTTTTACATTACCCTCCAGAAGAACTGAAACTGGCGCTAATTGGTAATGAATTTGGGAGTAATTTATATACCAAATGATTCATATGGATGTCTACTACAACATGTCAAAAGGGCACACCAATCGGAGAAGCGAGTCAATAAGGGAAGACAAAACGTTCGATTACATGATAGTTGAAAACCTACAGAATTCTCCCTGGAAAAGTTCTGGATGTCCGGTGTCAGGTATTTTTCTCCTAGAAAACGGACTCCAAATTCATACAGTTTGTTTTGAGAAAGTGTTTTATCTCTTATCTAAAGAATCAGAGGTCAAATACCTTATTCCTACTTCGGATGAAGATTCTACGGTCATTACGGCAAGAAGACCTGAGTCTGAAATTTTCTGACATCGAAAATCATTGGGATTCTACATGAAATCATGCATGATTCTACATATTTGGGGATTTAAGAGTTATCATCATGTCATTATGATTCTAAAATAATGGAGGAAACTTAGGTGGAGCTGCAACAAGTCATCGAAAGCAGAAGGCACCTTGCAATGTGATTCATCACCAAGTTCTTCACTCTCAGCCCCAGATTCTTCAATTACTTCAGTATGGGATAATTTCTCATTCCCTGGTCATATTTATCTTCTTCCTAGGTGCTTCCAACAACAATAACGTTTTCTAACGTCAAAATAAATCTCCAAAGGAGGCTCTACTCACGACATAAGCAGTCGAAGCACCAGGAACAACTGGGACACCAAATTTATAGGATTGGATGTTCAAGTCACCATGATAAGACATGCCCCCCCCCCACCACCACCACACACACACAGACTACACGAAGATATTCATCAAGAAAATATTGATGAGTAGCATTCGCTACATTATTAGGCATGAAGTAATGCGGGAACCACAACTGCAATAGACAAGTTAAACATTTAATTACTGAGTAAAAGACTGTGATTAAATAAAGGATGATTTAAGATACCTGTGTCAAGGTGACTATCGTGTCGCATCTTGTTCCAGAAGTAATTTTCAAGTTCGGCCGAGGTGTTAATTCATCCTCTGAAGGCTCACTAGATACGAAGTTCTTAAGTATAGTAAGATGCGCATTCTATAATCAATATTCGACACGATGATGAGATACCCATCCAAATAAAGCAAATAGGGATGCAGCGATCAAACTTCGTCATTCATAAAGGCCCATAAGAGATTACAACATGATTCTGGGACCAATTCACCAAAAATAATCATGTAACTCCAGATTACAACATGATTCTGGGACGTCCGTGGATCCACAATAATAAGTCAAGACTTGACACACCTCTGCAGAATCGTCACCATGGGACCCACCGGTATACGTCAACAAGCCAGCAGGCTCTAAAGATTGCTCATGTCCGAAACATCACCAAGAAACGAGTATGGACACTAAACGGCTGCATAGAGGAAAGGTAATGTTATACACCAATGGGTTTTGCCTACAAGTAAGTCCTGTTTAGCAACTCTCTTTATAACTAGTTGTCATGTATCCCATCAAGTCTTGGGGACTTGACACCATAACCTGACGGTTTGAAGAGGAAGACCATCATTTTCAGAAGTTTGTTAAATGAATAAAGTCATCTCTACTAAGAATATTAAAACCAATAACCCAATCATTCTGAAATGTGTCATCAACCTGAGATACCGAAACCCAACCCTTTCCATATTGGAGGCACTACCCCCTCTCCTAGAGAAAAGCCATATTTGGTCCTTGAAACTATATTAGGTTAATGCTACAAATTTTTTAATACCAATAAGCCAATGGGGGTAATCATACATGGCACGAAGCTTAAAGCTGTCAAGTCTTAAAAACTCCAGCACCCCTGAAAAGGTTGTCAAGACTTAAGCACTTCGTCACCCCTACCAATATTTTCCTGTTTTTGCGAATCCTCTAAAATAATTGCAGCACACCTTACATTCATACTTAGAATTTCAATTGAACAAAGTATTATTTCTTTATCTAGAAAAATCTTTTACAAACCATTCAAAATATACATACTCAAAACCCCTATATAAACCACAAAAAAAAGGTATCTCAGAAACACATAAAAACCTTCAAAACCTACTACTTATAAAGAAATCCTTGAAGACTGGTTCAGAATTATGAGCATATGTTTTCTCCACTTGTGCAAAGGCTTCAGTAATCATTTATAATCCGAAGATGCACCTACTTCTTTCAAGTTCTCCTGAATGGCTCAAATACGATGACAAAGCTATCCAACAACAAGCATAGCTATCTCAGCGTCCTCCAAGAGTCGGCTCATGTCAAACTTGAGGTCGAAGTCAACTCCAGCGTTCAGATACTTAATTAGTGTAGTTGTCATCGCATTGGCATCCTACACAAAGACACCACTTGGAACATCATCTTTAGCAGCTGCATCCAAAGGATCACAAGAACCACACTTGGGGACTAAAGATTTGCACAAGATCTCCTCGTTGTCAAGAATCTCTTCATCCTATAAGAGACGGTCAACCAGAGAGTCATTATCTTGACAAGGCCCTCTACTCTCCAAGGATATGCTGCAAAGAAGTCTTCACCTCTCCCAACTACGTCATCAGATCTGATAGGCGCCTGCAACCCATGATGAGGCTGATACGCATCCCAAGTCTACTCCATAAAATACAACTTTAGTACCAGAAAGGATTATGACATGGGAATGCTCACCATAGCCCATCCCCTATCACAATCAAAGATTCAAATGATAGCTTAAGAGATGCCTCCGGGAACATAGTCTTTGAAGATACACGTGGCACTACGTCGGCGACAGAACATCTCCCAGCTCATCCCCTTTACCCTCAGTGTTTCCAGAGGACTTCGCCTATATGAAAATTCCAAGCATATCATCATAATGTCCAAGAAGGGAAAACGAGCTTATAAACCAATGGTGAGAATAAGACAAATTTTTATCCAGTCAACGCTCGCGAAAAACGTCGTAGTTGCAACTCAACAGCCCGGGCGCCAACAAGGACTCCAACTTTAATTCAAGTTCTTGCTTCAGCCATGGTGCGCGAAGACAACAATAATAATATGAGATATCAACCTTCCTGTCTTCCATTTCCTGATCAGACCCTAGAGGCATGGACTCATGATTGTGGAACTTATAAAAGAAGTGAAGGAGTTTCTCATAAGTTTCTCGTAAGTGGTGGAACTTATAAAAAAAGTGGAGGAGTAACGATTTTGGAGATTGTAGTGGAGTCATGTTCGAAAAATATGGAGGACTTGTATGACCACTACTCCTCGTACTCTCAAATTCTTTGTAACCGTCCCAGTACTTGTTACCTTCTTGTTGGTGGATGTGTTACCACAACGCACGATTTCCATAAACCGTCAAACCAATAACTCAATGAGAACCCCCCTATATATTGTGTTTGATATCTTGTGGAAATAGTGGAGTCGTGGACTACCATTTTTGATTAGGTCAAGTCAAGTCAATAACTTTCTAATTAGGTGAGGCAAGTTGCACAACTCACTAGCTTGGTACTCAGACTGATTAGTGTCGAGTTTGGTGAATTTGGTGGCTACACACCATCATGGCGCATTTTAATAACCAGATGTTAGCTTAGAAGTGACTTGGCATAAATCTGAAAGATGTTCAAAGCCAAAGTTGCTTAAAGGTTCTTAAGGACCAGTCGTGGCACATTTAAGAATGAAGTTTGATAGATAGCCACATAGGTCTAGCGCTAGCCTTAGGCTAGCATCTGAAAGTGTAGCACGTCTCCAAGGAACGTGGCCTAAATTAGGCTAGCGTTTTTAGCGCAAAGTTAGCACTTTGATCAAGGAATAAAAGGGAGTGGCCTGATTAGGTTAGCACTTTTGTGATTATGAATACGGCGCATCCTCAAGGACAGCCTAGTTAACGCTTGGCGCAAAGGAAAGTGACGCGTCCTCGAGGACATCCTGGTTGGCTGATAAATGCATAATTCGTATGATTTTAGTGCCAAATCTATACTAATATATGCTATAACTCTTGCAAATTATTTTTTATTACTCTTGTTTTCTATCTTATGTGTCATATTAGGTGAAACATCTAAAAAGGAGTTACAAATTGCTTAAATGAGCAAGGAAGTTGAAGTCTAAAAGTGGACAAGGGCCAAAGACCAAGTTCAACTCATTCAAATCCAGAGTTTGTTATCATCATATTGAATAGAATTAAAAGACGAAGCCAACGCAAAAATAATGAGTTCATTCCGAGTTGGAACGAAGAAGTTACGGGCAAAACAACCAAAAGAAAAGAGCGAAACACATAGCAAAATAATTTGGAGATAACAGGAAAATTTATTTATCGATTATAGGCAGTTTCGGACACAGGAAAACTTCTTTTTTGATCTCCAACAATCGGTAGATAAGGAGGGTGTCGTGGATAACAATTATGGACGATTTTGGCATCAGAAAATTTTGTTTTGGACACCAACAATCATTAATAAGATGGGGAATGAGTCTACCGATTGTAGCATGACGGGAGCCACTTCTAAGACACGTTTTTGACTTCTGAATCAAGGTAACATGGTAACATTAGGACTCTAAGGACTATATAAGAATATTTCTATAACCCTAAGAAGACACCTTAGCTAATTCATGGTATCAAAATTAATAGTCATTGCCCTGCTGTTTTTCACTTGTTTTTTGTAGTTGATTGCAAGATATTCTCAAAGGCTAATAGTGTTGAATCCAAACACCTAGCTAACATCATTGATCAATTTTTCAAATTCTCAGGCCAGTCAGTGAATTTTCATAAATCTTGTATAGCTTTTAGTAATGGTGTTTGTAACCAAGATAAGAATATTGTCTCCAACATTTTGAATATTAAAAAGTTAGCTCTGAATGATAAATATTTGGGTGTTCCTTTCTTACTGCAAAGAAGTAAAGTGCAATCTTTCAATCCTCTTATGGACAAATTCAGTGAGAGGTTAGCTGGATGGAAATCCAAGTTTATGAACCAAGATGATAGAACTATATTAACTCAGTCTGTGTTGGGTACCTTAGTTAACCATTATATGGAAGTTTTCCCTCTTCCTAAGGTTATGACTGGCAAAATAGGCATCATCCAGATGAGATTCTGGTGGAATAAAAGTAAGAACATTAAAGGCATATACTTCAGGAAATGGGATAATGTAATGCAATCTAAAGTGTTAGGAGGTATGAATATGGAGCAAACAATAATTTTAAATAAAGTTCTTTTAGCGAAGTTAGCTTAGAGGATGTTACATTCTGAAAACGATTTGTGGGTTCAGATCTTGAAAGGTAAGTATTTTTCTAACTTATACCCCTTAAAGGATTTTCTTTCTATAAATGGCTCTTGGATTTGGCTGGGGATTTATGAAGGTTTAAAAATAGTGAAACAATTTGTTTGTTGGGAAGTTGGCGATGGTAAATCCATAAAAATCTGGAAAGATGGATGGGTGCCAACAATAATAACTACTCTCAACACCCAATTTTCTTCAACTAATATATCTCATGTTTCCAATTTGATTGATACTGATACCAAATCCTGGAATGTGCAGATGCTGTCAATAAGATTTCATATATTAGATTTCCTTTTGCGGGATATGATCATCTAAGAAAAAAAAAATACTTTATGAGTAGCTATGTTTTTCATGCTAAGAAACACTATAATGCAACTTGGATATGGAAGAACATTCTTCAAGGAGTTTCTTTGATAAAGAAATATATTTGATGGGAGATAGAAATTGACAAGAAATAGAAATATGGGAAGAGAGGTGGATCCCAGATCTTGAAATATCTCTTTTGACCCTCTGTGGTTCTAGATTAAACTCTTTAACACTTGTGACTGAACTAATTGATTCAAACACTAAAAAGTGGAATATTAAAAAAGTTAAAAATAACTTTCTTGTTACAATCTCAAACAGAATCTTCAACATAAAAGTTTATACAAATATTAATAACAACTGGAAAGTTGACACTTTGAGATGGCTATTAACTCATAATGGCATCTTTACTGCTAAATCTTTGTATGACAAGCTCCAGAATAGTGAGAATAGAAGTAATAACATGATAAACCCTACGTTCTGGAAAAATTCCTGGAAAATAAAGGTTTACCAGAGAATAAGAAAAAACTATAGAAATGTTTACATAATGTTCTTCCTGTGAGGGAAAAACTTGGTCAATTCATTACAAACATTGATATGCATTGTTCCTCTACAACAATCCTTGTGAGTATTTAAAACATCTTTTTTTAATGCTCTTATGCTACTTTTGTATGAATTTTACACTAAACTCAAATATTTCTTTATTAGATGTATATTATAAATGGATTGCTGGAAACTTAGACACTAAGTTAGTTGAAGTAAAAAAAACAAAATGTTGGATGATATGGAAAGAAAGATGTTCCAGAATTTTCGAAGATAAACAAAAAACTAGCTTGCAAGTAGCAATTGCAATAAAAAGACACATTAATTAATGTGACGCAGCTGCCCAACCAAACAGACAGGATCACAATAGAAAACAATATGATGATGATAGAAGCTTTCAGTCTGGACATCACTTGACACATACTAAGAAAATAAACTGGACAACCCCCGCACCTAATCATCTCAAAATAAATTTTGAGGCTTCTTGGACAGATAACAAATTCATGGCAGGATACGGAATAATCATTCGTTCTTATATAGGTACAGCTTGCCAAGCTAGAGCTGGGAGATTCCTCACGACAACCTCTGACCATGTTGGAAGCAGCCATTTGGGGAAAAATCTTGGACCTAAAATTTTTTTGGATAAAAGGAGATTGTCAAAGAATAATAGAATTTACACAAGAAAAGATAATTCTGATTCGTAGGAGGAATCAGGCCATTGTAAATGAAGCTCAGAAAATTCTAAAAAAAGATAGTCAACTTATTAATTTTCTTTTCAGTCACAGGAATAGTGATAGAGTCGCAGACATAATAGCAAAGAAAGCTCGAAAACAAAAGGCTTATAAACAACACTGGAACAACATGCTTAACTTTATTTTATTTGCTTTAAATTATGATTTAAAGTCTTTAAATCCTCACATCTCTTTTGCTTTCAATCCAGAGAAAAATAGGATGTTGGGGGAGGCCAATATTTCAACTCCAAACATTGAGATAAAGACATCCAACATCTTAAATAGCTTCATGTAATCAGTTTTGGTTTTTTAATATATTATGAATTTACAAACAAAAAATAAAATAATTAAATGTTAGCTATTTATACCCACCTTGGAACAATATATACTCCAAATTATACTCCCAAACACGTAAAAGAATAGCTTCATGTCCACAACTTTTATGATTTAACATGTGGCTAACATATTTGTAGCCCAAGGTAAAATATATCATTGTTGGTAACTTGGTCACAATAAATCACGAGTATAGAATTACGAGCGTACAACTAACAAGAAAGGTATTATATCATTGTTGCATTATTATTTGCTTTATATATACAAGAAAGGTATGCATTTATATACGTGCTTCATTTATTATTAGTTTTTCAGACTTAGTTATCAGGGCATCACAATCGGTCCCTCGAGTGTAATGTGGCTTTCATTCCTTAAATTTGTAGAGTTGGTTATCAGGGCATCACAATCCGTCCCTCACCTGTGGGTTTCATTCCTTAAAAGCTAAAGTATGCAAGTGGGGAGAGGAAAGATGACAGATCGATAGGGAAGTGAAGAGATTCACGGCTCCTAACGATTTGCTATTTTACTTGAACTTCCTAACTTTTTCCTATATGGCATATGCTACCCGGAGTCCAGGACCTGGTCCACTGTCTAAGTGTATTTTTTTTATTTATTTTTGTATTATTAGATTGTGGGATCCGTGTGATGCGCATCTAAAGATAAAGAAAATTAACAGATAAAACCGTAACTTTTTTATAAATAAATTAAACTTTTCCTATATTTCTATTGTTATTTTATTAGAAAATTGAAAATAGGGGTGAAAAAAAAACAACAAATTCTAATGACATACAACGTAAATTCTTTATCACATTAAAGCTTTAAATATAATTATATCTCAAATCATCATTGGTACGCGTGAAATAATTGGCTAATTCCTTGAGCATACTAAAATCATAAACTATCGTAAAGTAGAAACAAAACAAGTAATACAATAAAATTAAGTGCAAGATTAAAATTGAAAACTTAAAAAAACTGGCATACAACATAAATACGTCGTAATATAAGATTTTATATTTAAATTAACTAATTTATATTTATGCCCCTAAAATTATTATTAGAAAATTAAAAAAAGGGTAAAATTTGACTTTAGCAATAATAGAATACCAAATTATATTATTACCCCTCAACCATTTAAACAATGTTTTAAGGGAAAAAAACAACGTCAATTTGAAAACACCCCAAATACCTAGCTTCACTCATTTTAAAATAAATTGTTAACCTCGAGTCTACAAAGTACCAAAGGGGGTGATAAATGTCAATCTATTTGGTGAAATATATTAGTACACTTATTTTTATTTTATTTATTTTTAAAAGTGCATATTTATCAAAACCGCATATATATCGTGGAGAAATTAGAAATTGTTACTCCGATATAATTGGAATGGATACGCCTTACGGACATACCTACTCATTTTGGGAGTGTTATCCTCTATTTTTGGACACAATATTTGAGTATTTTAAAAAACGTGATTTTCTTGCATGAACTGAACAGTAACAAAATAGTTGGTAGTTTTTTGTTGGAAATATGAACTAGCTTATCTATAAGGGCTTTGACTGTGATCTTTGGGTGAGTTTTCATGTATGTGTTCTTAAAGCATAAAACTCATAAAACAACTTCTCTTGCCGTGATCTTATGTAAGTAAAGTACGCATAATAAAAATGAAAACAAATACATTTATGTAAAACAACTTGCTAAAATGAAAATAAGTGATGTAAAGTAAGGAACAAAGCATGAAAACTTAAAAAACAGTAAAGGAAATTGAACTAAAACACGACTAAACAAAAAAATATTTTCCCGATTGCATAAGGTCGAGTCGAAATATCCCCTTAGTTGGCACCAAAATATAGTTGGTAAAATACTAACAACCACACCCAAGTAGAGATACACTCACCACTAAGCTAAGAGATAAGACTAAAAGAATTGCACTACATTGATAGAATCTTCAAGTTGAGACCTTGATGGGGATAAAGGTGGGATCATTAGCTTTGAGGCTAAAGTTACATATTTATAGGCTTACGAGAGCACCTCCTCAATTATCTGGCGCTCCTCAATGGAGTATAGTATCTTAAATTACGTACATTCTAGAGTATTGCTAGAATTGGACTTGGGATTGACGCCTACACTTAATACTAGCCCTTTGGGCTTAGGATGACTAAGGGAATATGATATCCACATAAGTCGAATACGAAGTTGTTTCTATTAGACGTTGTGAGAGTGGTGTTAAATGTAGATCAGATAAGAAGGTGAGTGAGCATTCTTATCCTCATATATGGTTGATTTCCTTTATTTGAGATCGTCTGAAATTTAAAATAAGCGACACCTTTTTGTGTGTAAGTACTCTCTTCTTTATTCCTTCTTACACACATGAGCGACCCATTTCCATCGTTTATTTTAAGTGACTTACTTGTGAGGCAGATTCGACCCAAATACTTATTGGTTGCTCTACGGAGGTTTTCCCATCGTAAGCAGAAGGCATCACAAGCATTGGTTTAATACATTATACTTTCTTTCTCGTCGATTAAGTGTATTTATATTTGAAATTTTCTCTTGTAGTTCGAACTTCTTTACATTAGGAGGAGAAGCTTCATGTCCTCATAGCTCTTTGGATACTTGAGAATTTGGAATATTTAGGAGTTAGAGTAGATTTTATGGGTATATCTTATGTAAACCCTCACGAAACCATAATTTATTCACCAGGTCTGCATATGTGTTTAAAGGATTGTTGCACATGCTAAGTGTAACCGTGATTACCACGAAAATGAGTTAGATTAGTTTAGGTAGGTAGTTTTCTTAAGGACTTGCAAAAAGCTAAGTGTGCGGAATTTGGTAAGTGCTTAATTTACATGTTTTTAGTGTCAATTTTATTCTTGTTTTAGTTAGATTTCTTCATTTTACATCGAATTACTCTTGTTTTCTATTCTATTTGTTTTTTCTAGGTAGATCATCTAAAATCAATGGAAATAATGTTGAAAAGAGATGAGAAGAATAAACGAGTTTATTCTGACACGAGAATGAGAAGTTAGAGATGAAATACGGCTAGGAAAATTTCCAAAAACCTTGTCGTAGAACAAACGGAGTTTGCACAAGTCTCAGAAGAACTTACGAATAGGAAAATTACTCAACCTAACTGTAGACAAGATAGAGTATTGATGGGAAAATTCAGAGTTACTTACGACTGGGTCTAGGGAATCCAACCGAGTCGTAAGTTAATATGAAGAGATATCGAGATTTTTCACCTCTATCTTGTTGAAATCAAAAAGGTGAAACCAAGATAAAAAGAATGAGGTAAATCAGACATTAGACGTAAGTTATGAGCAAAATGGTGAATAACGAATCACAAACTCATAGTCACCTACTGCCAGACCGAAAGGCACTTGACTTATCCATTGATACGGGCGAAAAATCAAGAAAAACTTTAGTTTTTTAGAGTTACCTACGGCTAGGTTGATGGGGATTGAACCTAGCCGTAAATAGGAAAGTGTTGGACACGTTTTGGTTTCTAAAAACAAGGAAACCCGGTCCCGAAGGATTTTAAGCTCTAGATTTTATGAGAATTATATAATAAGACTTCCAGGATATTAAGAATACACCTTGTTACACTGTTTTATAGATCCTTGGGGTAGAATCAACATACAAGGAGCGAAAGCTAGGATTTCAGAGCGGTTTGATTATCGTAGCGATTTCTTTTCTAGTTTCTCTTATGTATATCATGGATTTTACTAAATCATAAGTAGCTAAACACATAATTGATTGAGGATGAATTCTAAGTTCTAAGCATGACTTTAATGAATATATGAATCTATTTTGAGTTCTTAACATGATTGTCGTTTGATTTTATTATATAGAATATTGATTGTTTAGGTAGACAATTAAATTGATTTATTCATTTAGTTCAATGCTAGTAAAGAGTTATGAAATAAGTAATAGTTTATAACTTATAGACAAGTAGAGAACGTGAGACCTTTTCGCAAAATTCTTTGGAGCAATCGCGTGTAAAAACAATACTAGAAAGTGAACCTTGAGCTAAAAGTTTAACTACGAGGATCAACCTTTATAAAATATAAAAAGTTCCACCAAATTACACTTAGAGTGAGCTGCTACTATGTGGTTTAGGAGAATAGAATATGTTATTGGAGAGCTTTTTGTTTCCGGCGATACATGCAGTTTTGGGGATATATAACACTTAGCTAGTTGTTGCCCTACGGCTGGTGAAAATTTGTGTCAAATAAAAAATATATGAGTATACTAATTCAATGAATGCTTAGTAATGAAGAAGGAACCCTGATCATATCTCTCTCCATTGGTAAGTTAACATTTTACTTTAAAACCTACTTAAACCTCTTTTTGGTTACTTTTGACAACTAAAATCCCATTGCTCTTCGTGGGAACAAACCTTACTTATATTATATTACTTGTTAACTGAGTGGAATTAAGATAATTAACTTGTTGCACCTACGACACACATCAGTTCTCCATAACATCTAAAATGACAAAAACTTCCTCCAGGTCCTCAAGTTTTCTACTAACCTCTTCATACTCCCCCTTGTTCCAAATCTTCAACTTTAGCTTAAGTAGTTGAATATTTTTGCAAAAGACAAAGTTACCACTACCTGAAACTCAAAAAAAAAACACCATGTATCTTTAACAAAAATAAAATATAACTGGATGTGTAAACCAGTCTTACTCACAACGAAATGGAAATAAATCATGCTTCACTCCTTCATAAATAAAGGCTATTGGATTATGCCAAAAATATCAAAGTCATATTGACATATTGTTAATTTATATTTTATGGGAGTGTTTTTATCCTTAAGTTATTCAAATTTTATAATTGAGTACAATTTAAATAAACTGAATTGCTAAAATTGTACAATGTAAATATCCTAAGAGTATTTATATGGATAGTTTTTATTGAATACTACTTTAGTCATACAAAAAATAACTGTTTTCCTTTTATTTTTGTCCCCGAAAAAAGGATACTTTTCATTTTTATTAGTTATTTTTCCAAATAAGTCTTTATCAATAATTAGTGTTGTTAAAATTTTTTTTAACAAAATATAAAAAATTTAGTGGCAATATTTATACTTGTTGTGTAAGTATTTTAAAAAAAATTCTCACCTAATGGTGTAACATTTACGAATATCCGTCTTTTATTTTGTGAAATATATCAATTCGAAATTTTAGCACATAAGGATAGATAAGGAAAAGAAAATTAGAAAACTTTTATCTTTTCTTTCCCTTAAAAATTGTGCAAATGTTAAAACACCTACCTTTTCTTTTCCTAGATAATTTGAGGTCTACCCATTTTATTTGAGGCCTATCACTTAAACTTAAAAAAGAAAATTTTGACGTAAAATAAAAAACCCCTTATCCAACTATTTTTGTTGATCGCTAATTTGTCCTTGATTAATTAGTGTTAATTAATTCAATTAGTAATTAAATAATCATGTTATATGTGCAACTAACAAGTGTTGATTGATCATCAAAACATGGAAATTTTTATATTTTGAAAAAAATATAGGTTCAAGAACATCGGCCGATATGGCATTTATACGATGACTGATGGTTCTTGATGTTCTTGATCTATGAAGAACATCAACTAATAATTGGCATATGTTCTTCATTTGTATGGTCGATTGTTCTTGATGTTCTCGATCTATGAAGAACATCAATTCGGAATTAGATATACGTTCTTTGTTTTTGTGGCCGATTTATCACAATCGTCAGATACAATCCTCTACAAGTGTCGATTGATGAAAAAAATATTCAAAAACGATAGTTTCCTCCATAAAAATATGTTTGTAATCGGTGGATAAGGTTCCCCATGTGTGCCGATTGTAAAAAACTCAAATTCAAGAGTTTTTCTGCAAAAACAATTTCCCAGAATCGGCTGATATAAATGCACCTAACATCCGATTGTAAACTTAACGTTTTCTTCGACTGTTTTGCCCATAATATTTTCGTCCGACATCGGAATGACCTCATTATTTTTGCATTGAACTCATACTTTCATTCTCTAAAAGATATATATAAGAATTACTAGATTTAGACAAGTTCCATTTGATTTTGGATCCATCTTTGTATGTAGTACAACAAGATATCCAAGGAAGTAAAGTACTACATGGAACTTCCAAAGATGGATCCAACACCAATTGTAACTTGTTCAAATCCATGAATTATTAGATCTATCTTTTAGAGAATGAAAAGATGAATTCAACGTAAAAAGAATGAGGTTATTCCGACGTAAGACGAATAAGTTATGAGCAAAACAGTCGAAGAAAATGTCAAGTTTACATCGACTGATAAGTGCATTTATATCTACCGATTCTGATTATTTTTTGCCGAAAAACTCTTGAATATGAGTTTTTTTATGATCGGCACACGTGGGGAACCTTATCCACCGTATGGATGTATTTTTATGCAAAAAAAAAAAACTATCCTTTTTGAGTTTTTTTTAATCAATCGGCACTTGTGGAGGATTGTATCCTCCCATTGTGATCAGTCGGTCATAAAAATGAGAACGTATGTCGATTCCGGATTGACGTTCTTCATGGATTAAGAACATCAAGAATAATTGGCTATAGTGTAAGTGCCTTACTGGCCGATTGTTCTTGAACCCAAAAAAAATATTAAAAAATTCAAAACTTTTCAAATAAAAAAAAATGATTTGAATTTTTTTTTTTCTTCCAATTTGTGATCGGTTTGAGAGAAACGAAAAATGATTGGAAATATTATGAATAAGGATATAAACACAATTTTAACTAGTGAGGGTAATTTAATAGTTTTTCCCTTTTTAGAACCCATTATCCCCTCATCTAGGTGGGAACCAAATTTAGTAGACCTCAAATAAAATGGGTATGCCTCAAATTATGCAGGTTTTTATGGGATGAAGGGAGTATAACTTTGTCTCTTTTAATTTTTATTTTGTTAACATTGCATTTCTTTGTGGTTTGAATTGAGATTCTAGGTGGAAGTTTTTCAAGGAAGATGATCAAGATTCAAGACTTTGGACATATTATTCTCTTTTTATGAGAGAATCTCTTATTCTGGAGAAAAAAAAACTCCATCAAAATGGTTGGACTATAATCCAAGAACCATTCTTTCAATCTTCGAGTTGCTAGGTACTCTTGTTGGTATCTCGTTATTTCTCTTCATGAAATACTCGTTGCTAATACCTTTTATTTGTATTTTAAACTTTGATCTTGATGTTCTTGAAGTCCATATAATCTCTATTTTATCATGAATGAAATTCTATAAGATTTAATAATAATAATAATAATAATTAAAAAAAAGAAACTTGTTATATGCTTGAAGGAAAAAGAAAAGTTAGCTTATACATAGAAAACTGGCCTATGTTAGTTACTCTCATGTATCTATGTACATTCAAATACCATTTGTCTCCGAGCCCAGAACTTCTTGTTTAGACCCTACTGCCCTTTGAAACCTAGCAGCCACGCTCATTGCATATAGGAACTAAAAAAGGTCGGCAAACGCAATGCAAGCCCTTGCGTAGAACCATCAGTGAGCTCCACACTGTAGGGACTAGGGACAAAGTTTTTGTTACGTCACAAGTGGTCTTTCCAAGGGATTCGGATAAGCATTTTTCTCTGTGACGTTGGTTAACAATAATCATGTGAAGTCATTTATTGTGTGTTTATTGGTTGTCCTTAAAAGAGCACGGCACATGTGAGTGTGACTGACTTGCCAGCCGGGATGTTGTAGCGTAAAGGATGCTGACATGATAAAGTGCGTAACGAAATGTTTTTGGTATTTTGCCCCCCCCCCTCCCCCCCCCCCCCCCCCTCCCTAAATTATAGAAGTAGGATTGTCAATGGATACCCGATTATTTAGAATCGAACCGAACCAAAATCGAATGAATTGGGTTTGATTCTGGATCCTAAAATTAGACTCATTAGTAATAACGGTATCTGACAGGTAAAACCCTTACAAATTGATAAACTTTCGGATCCTAACAGGTATTAACCGCCGAGTGCCTGGATATTTATTATTTGTTTGTTATTTTTTTCGAAATTCAAATGTTTCGTCTAGTTCTTTTTAGAATTTTTCATTATTTTTTAGATTTAATCTTATGTTTAATATTTACATAATATAACAATAACTTTATATGAAAAGTTATTACCAACAAGAAAAATATATTAAAAACAAAAAAGATAGCAAAAAAATTAGTTGATTTTAGAAGACCTAATAAATATCCAGACTCGACGGGTATCTATAGTTTTTATCGGGTCTGATTCCAGGCCCAGAGGTAGATGGAAAGAACCGGACCCATTGACAGCCCTACATGGAACGACATCCCATAGGATGCATGAGAAAGGGAAATGCAACGACATAGCGACAATGTTTTCTTCTCAAGCGCAACACAATATTCTTGTGCTTATTAATAGGCTCTATACTAAGGTTGGTTTTCCTTCTTTAAAAAAAGATTGTCGAGATATGTTTCTGATAGAACCCAGTTATATCAAGGTTTAGTTTGACCCGACAACACTATAAATTAGCGATTTAGGAGTCTTTTATATTTCAGTCTTTTAATTGATTTAGGATTCCTTGGAAGGTTTTTCTCGAAAGAATTTTTTAATCCCCAAGTAGTTTAATAGTTTTAGGAGTGAGTTTAGGAGTTTTATTAGGATTAGTTTATTTCTTTGAGTCTATATAAAGACGTTATCAGATTCTTAATTGATTATCTGAAATCATAAAAGCTTATTTATTACTTTGTTTTCATTATCTGCACTAGCAATCGTTTCTGCTGGCCGTTAAATAAGAAACTAATTGTTTCTTATCAATTGGTATCAGAGCGGTTTCGTTCCTTGTATGACCAAAACTCAAGCACAAAAAAAGAGAATTCATGAAGCAATTAACAACTCAAGTTACCGCGATGACTACAACAAGCAATCGCTTGGAGGAACTATTGGAGAAGTTGTTGGAGAAAGATGCGGTATCAAACAGTGGAGTCTGTAATACACCTAAGAATGATGGGAAGGTGATTTTTCCACGGTTTGAATATATTGAACCTGAAGGTTGGTTATATCGTGCTGAATTGTACTTTCAATTTTACGAAATACCTCCAACAAAACAAGTGCAGTTGGCGGGTATTAACCTAAAGGGAAGGTGTTACAATAGTATAAATGGATGAAAAGAATATCACCTAACCCTAACTGGGAAGTCTCTGTAGCTTTTTTGAAAAGATTTGGACGCACAAATTATGACGACCCAGAGGCGGCCTTAGCCAAGATCAATCAAACTAATTTTATTGTCATTGGAGATTATCAAGAAGAATTCAAACAAGTAGACGACCTTCCAGAGAGTTTTCTGGTAAGTTGTTATGTTGGTGGGTTGGAAGATGAAGTCAGACTAGAAGTGCAAGCGTTAAGTCCAGACTCCTTAGTCGAGACTATAGGTCTAGCTCGTTTACAAGATGAAAAAGTAAACTTACATCGACATGGCTCTAGACCGGCGGTGCCACCTAACAGTACACCCACAACACCAACGACTAACACCGATCATATTCCTCAATTTAAACGACTGAATACAAAAGGGGCGGAGGAAAGACAAAGGAAACAATTATATTATAATTGCGACGAGGGATGGTTTCGAGGACATCGATGTAAGCAAAAGACTTTACTTCTTATCGAAGAAGAGACGGCTACATCGTCAGTATGATTTTAGGATAAAGAAGCTTATAAGGGGGTGAAATGATAGAACCCAGTTCAATCAAGGTTTAGTTTGGCGCAACAACACTACAAATCAGGATTTAGGAGTCTAGTAATTTTATATTTCAGTCTTTTAATTGACTTAGGATTCCTTGGAAGGTTTTTCTTGAAAGAGTTTTTTAATCCCCAAGGAGTTTAATAGCTTTATGAGTGAGTTTAGGGGTTTTATTAGGATTAGTTTGTTGAGTCTATATAAAGATGTTGTCAGGCTCTTAATTGATTATCTGAAATCATAAAAATTTGTTTATTATTTTATTTTCATTGTCTGCAATATCAATCGTTTCCGCTGGCCGTTGAATAAGAAACTAATTGTTTCTTAGTCCTGCGGATCATCTTAGCACAGTGAAAATGTAATGTGAGTCCTTTTTTTTAGTTCTTTATGATTATTCGTGAATTATGAATAGCTTTTTGGATTACTTCAACGATTTTATAAGTTGAATTTTTTTTATTGTTCTTGTTTTTATAAAATGTCAAACTTTATTATTATCTTTTAAAGAAAAATAGGTCGGTGAAGAAAACTGCATGTTATCTTTAATTTTAAACCTATTTTTTTCTTTGAATTAAATGTCGTTTGCACATGATTCATGTAGTTTCAATATTATTATCATTGCCGATTAAAAAGTAAATAAATTTTTTATTCATAAATAATGTTGGGAGCCCTGAAAATTGGAAATCTTTTATAGGCTATGAGTGAAAGAAGAAATCTATTATTGGGGTTGCGACACTTTGGTTTTGAGGGATAAAAAGAAGATAAAATAGAGTTATTGAGTAGTAAAGTCAATAACCGCTTATCCTACTAATTTTGATGATGGCTAAAGTACCCTCTATTAATTAGTGTTAATGAACATAATTAGCTAAACTAATTAAAAGTTAGTGTTTGATTATATTAACGAATTTATCTAACATTTAGAATTAATGAAGGAATACGCCCCTCTCACTTTTTCATTTTCAAAGCATCCTACGGCTAGGAGTTCATCATTTTCTAGCCGTAGGTAAGACTTACGACCTAGTTGTATACATATTTCTACGGCTAGGAAAGCACTATCCACAACTAGAAACTCTGTGACGAGAATTTTATAGTTTTCAGAGTCACTTACGGCTAGGAATTCATCATTTCCTAGCTTAAACAACAAATTACAACTGGGAAATGATGAATTCCTAACGGTAAGTGGTTCATATACGACTATGACTTCATTAATTTCAAGTCGTAATAAGTCTATAATGTTTTAAAAATGAGTATAAATTGATACTCATTCATAAATCGAGTATATAATTATAGTCATTCCTAAATCGAGTATATAGTTTCATTTTGAAATTTCAAATCCATTTACAGTTTTTCTAAATAAAAATATACTCAGAGGTTGTTTACAACTGGGACCACGACTAGAGGAAAGAGCAAGGGACATCAACTTAAATCCGTCTAGAAATTCATCATTTTCCCGTCGTAAACAACAAAAAATTACTAGCCTACTGCTGGGAAATGATGAATTCCTAGTTGTAAATGAACTACTTACGATCAGGAAAAGATGAACTCCTAACCGTAGGGAGTGTTTACGGCTAGGAGTTCAGCTGTTCATAACCGTAAGTAGTTCCTGAAACTGGAACTTGAATTCTACTTTGATCATTCTAACTTATTTAAGCAATAAAAAACAACAACAAAAAATAGTGGGTTTGTCGATTCTTACCTAATAGAAGTTATGGATGGAAGATTATCTGATTGTTGAGGTATTTAAACTCTTGATTTATTAATCTATCATTTATTTATTTTTTGAGTTCATCATCTTCATCATGAATTATGAAGGAAAAGAGAAGAAGAAGAATAATATAATTAGTTGTTATTTTTTAATAAATAGTTAGATTTATGTTTAATTATAAGTAAGGATATTTTTGACTTTTACTACAGATTAAATCCCCTATTCACATTTAAGATATTAAAATTCTATATAACCCTTAAAATTCAAAATCTGCATCCCAATAATAGGTGTCTGAAAGAAAAAGTATCCGAGTTTATAACATAAAGCCTTACTTTTTGACATAATTCACTCTCTGCTCGATACAATTAATATCGTCGACCCATTGCCCGTTTTGCACGGTGAACCTCGCTGTCGAGGTTTTTACTTTTTCATTGCGCTTCTCGTATATCTCAATTATTTTGTAAAAATAATAATCTATTTGTACGGTATTCATCACTCGACTCAAAATGAAGGGCAACAGATTAAGCCTTTCATCAAACTCGACTAAAAATGAAGGACCACAAATTAAGCCTAACGTTGACTAATTGTGGTTATAAAAATTTATTTATTTTTATCAAATGTATGTATGATTATAGACTTAGAGCATCTTTTATAGAAGGTGAATTTTTTTTCCCATGACACATAAAATTTTAGACCCTATCTAAAATAAATTCATTTCCAGTATAAAATGCTATATAATAGAAAGGGTTAAACACTAAATATAAAGGTTTTACGAAAAGTGTTATTTAGGCTTAAACTAAATATAAAGGTTTTACAGAAAGTGTTATTTAGGCTTCCGGAAGCACTTGCACATCATATTTTGATTAAAAAAATCATTAAATAAAAAGTTTTTTTTGCTAAAAAAGATCATAAAAAAAGTGATGGTTCATTATTCCCTTCCATCATTCACTGTTATTACTTTCTTCTCTGTTCTCCGGTTGGATTATTTTTGGTTCTCGGGTTATGTGGTTTTAGAGAGGTTGATTTTGATAATTGGATCTGAAGATAGTTAGGGTTTTCGAAGATAAAAAGAAATGATGTTATCAATAGAATTAACTGCGAGTACTGCAGGTAGTTCATTAGAAAAAATGGTGGATTCATTAAGGAAAAGAGATGAGAAACCAAAAGATACACCACCTGCATTACCTGTTCGTCCAACATCAAAAGCGAGATTACCATCTGCAAGAAGATCATTACCAATTAATTTTAAAATTGGTAATGGAGAATCAGTTCCATAGTATTTACCATTACCTAATGGTTCTTTTACTTCTATACAGAAGAAAAATGGTGTTAATAATGATTATAAATCTGATCATGGGAATTCTTATACTCCCATATGAAATTTAAACATATTGCTTTTGGTAGCAAGAGATTGTCTAGAAAAAAAATTCCCTCCATATTTTAGTCTTCGGTTTTTAATTTTTTAATTTTAATTTTTGGTTTTTAAATCCTTTTAAAATTAAACCACATATGAAATACAAGGATTAAAATTGTCTACGTTAGAGATAGTTTTATAGGTATAAGGTGACCATAAATAAAAGGTCTATATAAGATCTTCACGTAAGATTTTTTTCACCTTCTGTTGGAGATACTCTTATAGTTACGTTCATTTTGAGTAGTTTAGGAAAATTCAAAGTAAGCATTCAACAGTACACCTATAACATTATTGTAAAAATACTAGACCGTGAGCACAAT
Source organism: Papaver californicum (assembly GCA_023531435.1). Taxonomy (NCBI): domain Eukaryota; kingdom Viridiplantae; phylum Streptophyta; class Magnoliopsida; order Ranunculales; family Papaveraceae; genus Papaver; species Papaver californicum. The sequence goes on from JAJJMC010019063.1 coordinate 4,992,647, forward strand.
AGTCATTATGAAAAACTAGCCACTGAGTTTGTCTGCAGTTGCGATTTTCTGGGTTGCATTTGTTGGTGTATCATTTTTTTTTGTTCGGTAAGTTTTTTGATATTGACGAGTTTCAAACTCAGATCATTGGTGCATAATGTGATTCTTAATCGGCAATTTTTTTTTATGAATAAAAATATGTGCCCCTGATGATTGAGATGGAGTTTGAGTTCAATCGGGTATTAAGTGAAGTTAGCCTTAACATCAAAATTTAACTACCCTTACCTAACTAAAAAGAACAGTGAATTAACTGATAAATGATAATTAAGTCCTAATAAAGTCAATCTAATTCACCAAGTGATCTATAAGCCGGCAGATTCACCTATTTTTGCCAAATCCTTTGGTCTGATGTATCAAATTTCTCTTCTTCTTTATCAGAATTTCTCCTATTTCTTTTATTCTACTCGTATAAAAGAAGATATAAAGATTTGAAAACCGGCTAAATCCTTGACTCCTAATTATCACTTAATAATCAACTAAAAACCTAGAGATTTTTCTTCTTTCATTGACGCCTGTCATGCATGGTATGTTATGATTGGACATATAGACGTGTGATACTCACCCTATATATGGTGGTTGGTCTGAAGTGGGTCCATGATTCATGATTGAGAAAGTCTGTAGTTTCATGCATGCACCTTACTTTTATTCTACAGATGCATGGCGTAGGTGTGGAACGCATCAATTGCAAAACAGAATGTAGTTACAGCTCATAAGAATGTACACTAGGTGTAAAAACAAACAAACAAACAAATAAAATGTCCAACACTCAACTCATAAAGTATTTACTGCCGATAAATTTCAAACCTAAGTCATCATCGGTGTCATAGACTCATACTATTATCACCCCCGATAATTCAAACACTATACCACAGTGTTATTTTGACAAATTCCAGTATATTTTAGCACGAGCACGGGATGTGGTTTGGAAATTTGGATGCTTCAATTCCCCTTTGTTCGCCGCACCATAAAATCCAATGCATTTGTTAGTAAATTAAAGAAGTATGATACGTGGAAGAAGATCAAGTCAAGAAGCAACCAGATTAAAAAAGGTGAGAAACACAGGATCATTATTAAAGATATCAAATTTCAAAAAGACACGAGACGTTTCCTGACATCTAAGCGATGAATCGCATGAATGACACATAAGATCGAGAAAGCTGAACACCATCGAATAAAACAAACAGCATTAAATGATAGCTGATCGAGAAAGTAAAAAGTTATTATTACTATATTATTTTAGGATCGAGAAAGTAAAATGTAATAATTACTCTATGGTCGAGAAAGTAAATTGTAATAATTACTCTTTTATTTTAATGATCGAGATTACAGAAGTCTTTGAAGATAAGGAAACACGCGTCGGATATATAAAGCATCGAATCAGGAAGTAATTAAGAGTGATCTGTCATCTATATGATCGCACCAAGTAAAAGACAAAATACAAGAACGATAGATACATCGAGACAAGATGGATCGACCCAAAGAAGAATTGATCCAGAAACGATGACCAGGCTA
>JAJJMC010019063.1:5019074-5044796 GCA_023531435.1 Papaver californicum
TTAGAATCAAAATAAAATGTTTTAATTGCATGATTAAAATTACTATCACTTGATTTATTGGTTAAAAGTGGAATCCTGAATCCTAGTTCTTCCCCATATTTTTAAGTCATCTTGATTTTATTCTGTTTTGTTTTCTTTAATTAAAATTAAGTCTATAATTAAACCTTCACAAGTCTGAGAATCGAACCTCTTTTTACCACTATATTTTATCACATCAGTAGGCAGCCCCAATGCAATGCATTTGTGGTCCAACATCTTGTCGTTCATATCATCTAATTTTGAGGTGATTGCGATATTTTGATTACTCTTATCATCTGGTTCGGCAGTGCAAAGCAAAAGATGATTGTTGCCACACTTGATGAGGTAGTTGCTATCCGTTTGATGGATGTTCATACTTCCTATCAAGTTATACGATATGGATGGTATATGCCTGGATGTTGTATCCTTGGAAAGAGCAAGGTTGGTGCATGTACCCAGCGCATAGTCGAAAGAGAATTAAGGGGGGGAAAAGTCTCAAATGGCCATGTGCTAGTCCAAGGCATGACTTAGGCCTTTACAATGCTCGTAAGTATTTGATGCATGTCGAATGCATCATCATTGGATTTTATGGCCTTGCACCCTTTCCAGAACAAGGGTAGGTTGGAATAGTGTGAAGCTACGTATGGAAACTACGTTTCGAGAATCATGCTTTCAAAGCATGTTTGGAAAGGAAAATCTATACGCATTTATCTGGTAAGCCACGAGGTCCGTTCCATTAGAGTGGCGTATCAAGGAGTTCTGGCCTGCCCAGCGCATAGCGCTGGAAGGCAGAATTTTCCAGTCAGTCACATTCGATGTGTCATGGTCGGTTGTCAACCAAGAAAAATTATTCAAGTCTTTTCACTTCACAATTATAATTAAGAGTGGTAATAAGAACAAGTTCGTTCCTCAGGAGATATGGGTTGTCAAGTTATTTACTTATATAAAATGGTTTTTTTTTATTGTGATTATAACTAAGTTATACTAAAACAAATAGATTAAAACGAATATCAATAAAAAAGTGTACTTATTAGAGGTTTCATCTTCCATCTTCTAACATGTTATCAACTGAATCATACTCAACATTCATTCACTCTTAATATCAATAACTCTAAAACATCCTATTGCAGGTCTACCCCGGAAAAACTCTTATTATCATCAAAGGCGCAAGAGCCACTCTTTGAATCCTTTTCACTAGATAACTTGGTGCAAGAACCACTCAATTTTAACCTAATGAAAACAATGGTCTTTGTGAGTTGAGGTTATTTTAAGCAATTCGGCACAAGAGCCACACAGATTTAACCTAGGTTACGCTTCTACATATAATTGCATGGTAACAACTTGTCATTAAAAACTATGTTATGCTACTTGTAACAAGGATCTTTCGATAATTCTAGATCTCAAACCCTAATTTGGATATAGATATCAATGCATGCTCATCTAATTCGCGACTTAAACAATCAAGCAATCAATCATACATAGCGTTATAAATGGTAGAACATAAGCGATATTGAAGAGATTATGAACATATGAGAATGAATACTTCAATTATTAAACATGTTTTCCAATTTAGGACTACATCTTTAACCAATAAGAAAGGTTTAGTTACTTATGGATTTCTCAAAATCCATGGAAAATATATAAGAAAGCAAATAAGCAAACCCTAGAAATCGTGATGATCAATCACAACTCCAATCCCTAGCTGATATGATTTAATTTATACCACAAAAGCACGACTGTCGATTGGATAGTATGCCAGCAAGGTTCGTTCCATAGAGATTTCAAAATTGTAATTTCTAACTTCTAGTTAATTAATTAAGTATTGTAGTTGATGAGAAAAATAAATAAATAAAAATAAATTATTAATCTAACAAGTAGAAAGACACTAGGGTTTTTGGAATCCATCAAGTTATTATACAAAACTCTCATCTTAAATATAACTCAAGGCGATTTAGGACAAAACGATTTTACGCCTCAGAAGATGCTGTGGTTAAAACTTCTTAAATTAAATGTATAATTTCTTTTGTTTGAAAAATAATTAATTAATACAACACCAAGCTAGAGGATCATATGAAAGAAATTAATAAATCAATTAAACCATTCATAAAGGGAAAAGGTAAATCAAATAGAAGAGTATGAGTTTCTTACATAATAATTTTGACTTCATCTTTAACCCTAACGAAGAGATTAGCTACCCATTACAAATAAGAAGAAAAAAAAGAAAGAAAAAAAGAAGAAAAACTAAAATTACTTGCTCCTCTGTACTAGAAATTGAAATCCCTTTCCCTCTAGTTCCGTCATTATTTATATAGCTTTAAAGGTGTTTTAGGGTAAAAAACAAATATACTGTAAAGTGGTACTTTCAAGTAGGTTCGAGAGATCAAGATCGAACAGGACGAGCCTAAACCAAGAAATGGACATTCACATCCTGCTTCGTTTACAAATATGTAAAGTATTTGGGTAGGTCTTAGGGGAGGGAAAGCAAAGAAGGTTGAGAAATATCAATAGTGTGTGAAGAAGAATAGATTCTCCGTAGATGAACCGCTAATTCTGTAGGGTTTGGTTTCTTCAGACTGATTGTTTTTGTTGTGTGTTTTTGTCTTGTTTCGAATAGATGAGAATCATCTATTTACAGTTTGAAGAGGACACATTAATATTCTCGTAAGTCGTGGAAGTTAGGAAGAGGTGGAGTAGTGATGATTGTGGAGATTGTAGTGGGGCGGTTCCCTAAAAGTAGGGAAGACCTGTCTGACCACTACTCTTTATCCTTTAAACTGCTCTATAACCGCCCACTTCTTGTTACCTTCTTGTTTGTGGGGGTTGTTTCACCACCCACGATGTCGTAGACCGCCAGACCAATACCCCAATGAGATTCCCCCCATGTTTTATTTTATATCTCGTAGAAATATTGGAGTCATAAGCTACTGAAGTTTTGATTAAGTCAAGTCAAGTCAAATAACTTGCTAAGTCAGTGAGATGAGTTGTGTGACTCACTGGATTGATAGCCAGACTGATTAGTGTCGAGTCTGGTAAGTTCAGTGGCCATGTACTTTATTGAAAGTAATATGGAATATTTAATAGATATGGCGCTGATGATATCTAGGGGAGCATCGGCCTTAGAGGCGCATAGGCCTCAGCGACGTGCATGGATGGATAGGGGTGTATTGGAGATAGGACGCGCATGATCTTTGGCTAGAGATACACTAGGAGTGAAGGGCTCCAAGGAGAATCCATGGGCGCTACAGAGGAGCCAAGGGCTTTACGGAGCTAGGACGCGGCTTTGGAGGCGCAAAGGCCTTGTGGTGTACTTGGCCACTAAGGTTAGCACATTTGGTGCTTAGATTAGGGTTAGCACTTTGGTGCTAGGTTTTAGGTGCCAAGGTGATGATAAGTTGGCTAAGCCCTTATTAGGCTAAAATGTGCTAGCTAGATTAGGGTTAGCCTAGATGAGAGGTTCAATGCATTTTTTATGGCATTGCTTCTCAATTGTGGCGCGTCCGAGAGGAGTGGCGCATTATTTGTGGCTTATATTTAAGCAAAGTGCTAAAGTAGCATATTTGGGATCAAAAGAGCAATTTGATACAATTTCGTTGCGAACGAAGCGTTAACTAGAATATATTTTGGGGTTTAAGCATTAGCTATTCCCGAATTTGGTAAATATTACAAGAACATCGATGCGCACTCGAGACAAGTTCAAGGGATTCAGCCGTGGAATTTTATGCGACTTGAGACTAGTTCAATATGGTATAAATATTGTGAGTATTGCGGAGGCTACGAGGCCAGTTTAGAATGTTTGTAGTTGTTCAGAGAAGACTCAAGTTTGTTTTATGCTAGTGGGAAATCCATCTAGGAGCTTGAGACTTATTATGTAAAGATTATAGACTACATTGTTAGCATAGAAGGCATGTAGCCTTTTGTAGAGACTGTATCATCAATTAACCTACAAAATATAAGGAGGAATACAATATTTTGTGTTTTGAGGTGAAGTCAGAAGTATGCGCACAAGTATTGATGGTTTTGTATAGTGGTAAGTAAAGGTTTCAAACTCTCGAACTTGTGAAGATTGATTTTGGATTTTAATAAATTAATTTTAAACTAAAAAAATATACACAAAATATGAAAATAATATTCACAAATAATGAGGTTATGGATCTCACCATTAACTACTTTTAATTGGTTCCAAAAATAATAATTCTACACAATTCTAACTCAAATAAGTGACTCTCATTTTTGCCAAAGATAGATTTTGAAAATATTAATTGTAAATCATAAGCATGGCTCATCAAAAGCTCTAGGTACCAGCATAAACCATTAAATAAAATCACAATCAATTATAAAAAATCGTAATTTCAATTAAAAATAAATGCAAAAGTCATAAAAAATTTTATTAAAAGTTACCAATTAATCATGGAAAAATGGCTTCCTCCTTTCCTCAGAGATGGGGTTTAGCTCATCTTGCTCAAAACACCCTCAAAAGATTGGTACATAGCTCAAAAAGTGCTTGAAAGATGAAAAGAAGCTAAAAGTGATATAACAGGAAATATGCAACGTTTTATGGACGTTACAGAGTAACTGTTGCAATATAGCTTGAATATAAACGTTGCAGATGCTAAATGTTGCAGATGTGTTGAAGAAACCGTTGTAGTTGAAGATAAACGTTGCAAAGACGAAGATATCCGTTGTAAATGGATGATGAAACTGTGGCTAAGGGGTTGAAGAAACCGTTGTCGTAGCCTTTGTTCTTCGTGTTCTTCAGAAGCAGCAACAACAATTTTTTTCTGAGTTGATTTCTAGTGCATCTGGCCTCAGCCAACCCCCCCTAATCTCTTCTCTTCGACCCCTTTATATACTACAACACCATAGCTCTTCAATAACTCTTCTGAATCTTCTCCTTTAATTCACAGATCTTCTCCATCATATTCTCCGGAATAACCCTTTTGACCAGAAATTATTTTCTTCCCTTAAAAACTACTCTCGATGATTTCTTTCTTCAAATAAAACTCGATGGTATGTTTCTCTTAGTTATTGTTAGATACTCTTTGATATTATCGTACATATAGAAATAATCATGATTCTCGTGAATAATAACCTCCCTGTTTTAGCGAGAAAGAGATTATGTGATTCTTTGAGTTTCCAAAACTCATTCAAATTCTATTATAAGACAAGCAAATAATTGCTGTCTTAAAACTTATTCAAAAATACCAAAAATCACATTTGAAATCTTCACAGGCGAGAAGGATATATTCCCGCCAAGATTTTTTCCTTTAAATTTTAAAAATGAAGGGGTGCTCCTATCCAAAGTACATGTGCCTTTATCATTTCTTGTTGGGTGCCTTTAGTAAATTTCTCGGGTGCCTTTAACACTTTTTCGAGCTAATTTTTCCAATGATGTTTATTTCCCAAATATATCTACAAACACATAAAATAACACAATTAGTACACAATCGAGCACTATCAATATAAAGAATTGAGACAAATCAGACAAAAAAATTGTCTATCAAGTATGTGCGGATATTTCTATGTTCCTGCAACTAGACAGAAGGGCAATTTTTATAATTTGACCCTTGTCAAAAACTCACAATCTACATTAAGTCCAGTGGTTAATGAGGAACAGTAATGCTGCACATTAAGCACTAGATGGTGACAGTATGCTTATAATGATTATATACACATTATTTAAATATTAAAAGTCAAAGAAGGTATACTTAGCTTATGGTACTGGGATAAGTGCCCCTTAGCTTGAGTCTTGGCTATGATTAGTCGATGCCCACGTTCTTGCCAGAAATGTCATCTTGTCGTGAGAAAAAGTGGGGATATGATCGGCGCTTTCTTTCTTTCTTTCTTAAACAGGTCCGCCCCATCTCAAATAGAGGATCAAGTAAGCTGGATCAATTCTTTATGTATGTGTCCAATAAGAAATACTGTTAGCTTTGTCTTCTCCAGACAATGTCTTTGTTGCAGAGTTAAGCCTTAGATTTAAACTTCCTTGTAAGCAAGTAGTTGGTTCCGGTGCGTGCTTAGATTTCGAGTATGCAACAATTAAATCCTAGTGATAGCGTCAACAAAACGACAGTAGATGAGAGATAGGACACCCTGAAATGATGCTTTGAGTTGTAGCTAGTAGCAGCAAATTTGGAAATATTGGAAACCGACAAAAGAAGCTGATGGTAGATCAGAACTACAAGTAAGGTTGGCGGTGGACTCCAATGTTCTTGTCGTAGAAAGGTTGATGAGGTCTAATTGGGAGATGCAGTGCGTCCTGATAGGATGGTATGTCTATGAAGATGAAAGTCCATGGGCAGACAAGGTCTCTATAAAGCTGAGTCTTCTGAATCCCGTTTGGAAACCCTAGTTTGCACACCATTCACTTCTGAAGTTGTTGAAGTTTCATATGATATCGTATTATGACGTTTGACCCCAGCTTTTAAATCCAAGAGACCAATCTATCATATGCAAAAAAAATCACTCGATTTGGAGTTGGATAGGTCAGTCAACCATGCGTAAACATCTATCATTAGTAATCCCGTATGAATTTTCAGACCTTGTAGACTTTAGTGTAAGATCCATATCTCCTAGCTCAGGTCTCCGATTGATGTTCCCTTTTGGTATGTCATAGTACAGACGTAGAAGAACACTTATCGTGAAGGATGTTTTGACCCATCAACGATTGTTGTCGATTTTTGAATTTGTAAATCAAAGAGATATAGGAGACATGACAGGTATCATGAGACAAGACAGGTACCATGAAGCATGACAAGCACCATGAGACAGGACAGGTACCATGAGGCATGACAAGTACCAGAAGGACCAACTTGTAAACCAGTATTTGAGAAGTTGAGAGAAAAAGCTTGAATCTGAGGTGACTGCGTCTTTGAAGTTCTGAGATGGAGATGATTGTGGCTTCCGAGTCCGGAGCGTGTCCAACAGTAAAATCATGTGGTTGAAGCAAGTAAAAGAAACAAGGATTGGGTTACCTTTCTGGATGTGATCAGGTAAGAAGAGGAGGCTCCCCAGTCGTGTGAGTACTTATGTAGAAAATTCTTGTTGTTTGTATCGTTGCTGATCAGACCTTCTAGTTGAGGGATTTTACTGTATCAAACTTTCAAAAGTGAAGGAGTCATCATTCCCCAACTGTAATTCACTTGGATTCGCTACCAGACAGAAGATAATTTTTGGTGTCGTCACAGGTCCATGCTTCCAGAAGTTTTGAGAGGACATGGGAAATCATGAAAGTCGGAGCCGTCCTTTATTGTTGTTGAATCTCTGGGGATGGGGCAAATATTTGAATTGAAATTGAAGCCGTCGTTGTAGTTCTGGGCTATTGAGATGCAAAGTCACTCTTCTTTAATCTCCTTGACTCAAAGCATGACTACCATGACTTGATTAATTGATTTATTTCTTTCAGCAGGTGTGTGTGATGGGCCCTTGAGTGGACACTATTTCTGTCGCCTTTGACAGTCCCCAGTATACGAGAAGAAGAATATAAATAATTCTTCCATGTTGATGCTTCTAGGACTTTGGGAGACGCCGTGTATATAAAGGATGAGGATAAGTTGAAGGATGAAGACCTGGATGAGGCGCCCCACATTGAAGACCTTTGTGAAGAATATGAATCTACTGATGTCGATGGAGAAGTAAGCAATGAAGTAACGCCAGACTCCTCCGATGGTTTGGACCCATATCAAGTAAGTTTATACTCTTTATTATCATGTTACAACATGTGAATTCTTCAAAATTCTCATATGAGCATAGCCGTACTCAAATTTACAAATAATTTTATAGATTCCCGTCACTAGAAAATTTTAGAAGTATACTGCTTGGGAAAAATGCTCTAGAATCTTCATACGACCTCTTTTTTTGATGATTGACCACTCCATTATTAGAAAAAAAATTCATACAACCCATCAGGAAAATATCCATTTTGTGAGTTTGTTTGGAGCGTCAAAACAACCAAACAATAGAACTCAGGAAATATCCAGGAAAATCCTGATAGTTTTCAGACGTGACTCAGCTAGCCGTTTTTGCCACAACTCTTAGCTCGCTTGTACGATTAACGCGCACTTTTAACAAGTTGTAATAGACACTAATAGGAAACTTTTTATATAAGAACCATGCCAAGATTCATCACCAATTGTTGCCAGATTCAGAGTTTCCGAGAGGTAGTGAAAATTGTTTCTGAGGCGTTTTTTGTAAAACATCTTGTAATGGGTTGGGCTTATGAAATACTTCAGATATTGTATTATAATGAATGTATATGATGTTTGTGTATATTTATGGTAGTTTTTATGGTTCATACTCAAAATTTTCATGTTTGAGATGTTCTGACCTTATGTTCCTTTAACCTCTCTACTTTTAGAGGCGGAATGATTAAATCAGAGAGCTGGGCTTGTTGGAGAAGGAAAAAGAGTGACCGTTAATTTTTATATGGATAGTGTACCTACCCATACTGAAAATCATATGCAATATCCCCTTCGCGTACTTGTTGAGGATGATGCTCCTACTGACGTTGATATGCAGAATGGTGGTGTAGCAGGGAATGCGCTAATTGAATACCCTAATACGGGTGTTGGTATTGATTCCTCTTTAATAGGACCCTACCATAGTACTCTCATGATAGGGGGTTTCACCATTTCATCGGTTCATGCTGATTTGTAATGATCCATCTCCCTTAGAGTGAAATCTGGGTCGTCCCCGAAATGGGAAGAAGCTGAACGTAAAGCTAAGAATTCTGATCTCGGCATTGCATGGATTTATCGTCATCTGGGAGATGATGAGAGAATGAAGTAGGTAAAGCGTTACTGAAGGGACTGGTACCAGAGTGAATATACGGGTACCAGAGTGAGAAAGTGTGGTACCTGAGTAAAGGGACCAGGATGAAAAAGTATGGTACCTGAATGAAGGGACCAGGATGAAAAAGGTCTGGTACCTGAATGAAGGGATTAGGATGAAATGGACTGGTACCTGAGTGAATGAACCAGGATGAAAAGGTCTTGTACCTGAGTGAATGGACCATGATGAAAAAGTCTGGTCCTGAGTGAAGGGACCAGGATGAAAAGGTCTGGTACCTGAGTGAAGGGACCAGGATGAAATGGTTTCCACGTGAAAAGGAAATTTTGAGAATGTCATAGTTGGCTTTAGCTCTTGTTGTTTTGGTTGAGGCTGGAGCTGGGGTTGAGGCTGATGGTGAGCGTTCGATTCGTGAGTCTTGATGAGATGAAGCTTCCATCTTGGCCCCTCGTTCTGATAAGACCTCATGGATGATCGGATGTTGAAGTGCTTACTGACCAGACGACTGCTCCAACAAAGAGGACACGTTGGGACCAAGATAAGGCGCCGGGACCAAGAGGTGTTGCTGAAGTGAGACTGGTCCCTCTTTTCCTTGAAATTGTAAGAGTCTTCCCAGGCAGTGTCCTCCTTGAAATTATCCTCTTTGGATGCAGATCTCGTCATTATCTTGAATATTGATTCTGGTACTGTTGACGTACGTAGGCTTATAATCGTTGCTCGCTGCAACTGGTGACGAATCTATTCTGGGAAGAATTGTTCCATTAGAGTATTGAGGCAAGTAAGTACATGTCTTGAGTGGTAACCATGTATATCTGTGTTCTGGCAGGAACTTTCGTCTTTGCATCATATCGACCATGCTGAGTGTCGTCTGGGTGTTCTTGGTGTTTTCAACCGTCATACAATAAGAAATTCGGAGGTGAGTAACATCCCTACAGAGGGATCCTTTGAATTTCAGGTGGGTAGAAAGGTTGATGTTGATGGACCGAGGATGAGTCCTCCTTGCCATATTTCCTGAAGTCACCATTTTCCTTATTTGGAAAATATATTATTCTTTACTAACTCCAACCATAAAGAATAATATTTTTCTATAATCTTTATTTCCTTCTTTATTTTGATTATTTTCTTCATTAAACAAAGTATCTTCAAATATCCTTTTATCATAATTAATATCTTGCAAATGGTCTCCATATTTTTTAAACACATTGTGGCATGCTTACCACACTCCCATATCCAAATAATTGTTCCAATGAAATAATCCTCCATGTTTTCCCTTTCGGGCTTAACTCATTCAATCATAAATTACATCATTTCCTTCATTTTACAAACTGAATTACGCATTTTAGTCCAACGAGCTTTATTTCCTATAAACTGCAAAACTAAATAAAAAACCATTAAATATGTACAAAATAAATAACTAAATAAATGTAAATTAAGATGTAAAAATGACGTGTTTACACACTTATCAAATACCCCAAAACCTACATTTTGCTAGTCATCAAGCACAACTAATATGAAAAACTAACCTAAAAATAAAATAAAAATCTTGACTCACTTTCGTAGGAATCGCGACTACACTTAGCATGTGTAATAAGCCTTTAAACCCCTAAGTGTCCTTAGTGGACGTGTTTTTTGTCTCGTGAGGGTTTACAAGAGGTATACCCACAAAACCTTTACTCCAAATCCTAGCTACTTGTGAACGATTGAGGATAAACACTAGATATTTAGTTGGCATACCAAATTCTTTGGCTATAAAAATCATTACCTGCATGGATCCAATTATTGTACACGAGTTTGCACTCAACGTACTAAAATTCATATAAGCATGCAAAACTCTACTCAGATAATCTTTGAACTCTCCAAAACTGGATAAAAATTGTCAACATTCGCATTGCTCGAAATCAATCAAATTTAAACACATGGATAAATTACAGATGGAAATGGAATTGATAAAGTTTTGATGTGGCTGTGACATTGTAAGAAAGGTATCGTTTACTCGGACTTGTGAAGAAAGATTTTAGACCAAATTCTAATTTCTAAAACTAAACTAGCCAATATATACAAAAGATGGTAGCAATATTATCAAAGACTGGGACTCAGAATTCAACCGATTTTCACATTCATGTGGTTCAAATATTGATTCTTAACCATTTAACCTCTTTTGTGGACTCTTTTTATTTGCCTAAAGTAGATTTCTAAAACATTAGATGTAAATCATAAGCATGGTGCATCAGAAGTTCTAAGACTAAGCATATACCATCAAACAAAATAACAACTAATTAGTAAAAGCACAAATCAATTAAAATAAGTGCAAAAAGTCATAAAAATCGAATATAGTTACCAAATAATTATGAAAAATAGCTTCCTCCATTGTCCCAGTTTTGGGGTTTAGCTCACCATGCTCAAAACACTCTCAAAAGATAGGTACATAGCTGAAAAAGTGTTTACAGAGGTGAAAAAGAAGAGAAAATAATAAAAGCAGCGAGTTTGCAACGGTGTATGGACGTTACAAACTCGCTGTTACAAACCAAGTGTTACAAACTGAAGATAAACGTTTTAGGCAACAGTTCTTTTAACCTTTAGGCGATAGTTTCTTCATCTTTTTCATCACGAGTAGATTTTCTGATTTTTTTGATTCCTTCGTTTTCTGGCAGAGCCATCCCCCTCTCAATTTTCTATCGACTCCCTTTTTATACTAGCCACCCAATCTTCAAAATAACTACTCCAAATCTTCCAAAATCGTCGAAAGATCTTTTGTTTTTAAATGAAAACAAATCTCGGAATTTCTCTTCCTCATGTTGTCGAATCTGTTTTATTCAAACCTGGAAACAATATTGATGTTTTTCCTTTTTTTCTAGCATCGTGAATATATTCATTCCTATTACAAAGAATATTTGATTACACCTCAAATGATATCCAACGAGTATTCACGAGATATAGTTTACATCTGTTTTTTTCTTTTTTCACTGAGATATAGGTTGTTTTGAACAATTTAAGTACAAATCTTTTCTAATAAGGCAAGAATATTCTTGTCTTAAAGCCTCAAAAATCTCCCAAAATACTTGAATTAACATATGTGGGTTCCCTTGTCGACCTTGTGGGTGCCTTTAACATTTTAGCGGGTGCCTTTATAACTTTTTCAGTCAATTTTTTCCAAATGTTTATTTCTCCAAAAATACCTACATACACATAAAACACCATAATTAGTACAAGATCGAGCACTAACAACATAAAGAATTGAGACAAATCAGACACAAAAATGTGTCTATCAAATACCCCCAAACTTATTATTTGCCAGTCCTCGAGAAAATCTAATCTAGAAATAAATCCCAACTTACTTTCGCAGGCATCGCGGTTGCACTTAGCGTGTGCAACAAGCCTTTAAACCCATAGATGTCCATATCAGACGAGTTTTAGTCTCGTGAGGGTTACAAGAGGTGTACCCACAAAACCTTTACTCCAAACTCTAGCTACTAGTGAACGATTGAGGGTAGACACTAAACATGCTATTTAGTTGGTTATAAAATTCTTTGGCTGTGGGAGGAATTACCCTGCTTTGCATCCAATTTATGTACACGAGTTTGCACTCGAGCGTACTAATATTATATATAAAGAAACAAAACTCTACTCAGATAGTCGTACAGTAGACCACTATACTCGGAATCTAACAAACCACAATCACATGAATAGATTAAGAAGATGGATATGGAGATAGAAGTGTGTGCATGTTGACTAAGGTGAACGGTGTTTCCCAGAATATCTGTATGAACATCATGCCAAGATGAAATCTAATAGATTGAGATACACACCCACTGGTATGAATCCTAATTCTAATATCAACTCAACTGGTATATACAAGGGCCCTAACGGTCGATTTATTGAATATGTACAATTATTATTATTAATTAAAAAAATTGACAGATTAGATCTTTTGAATCTAAGCGCATGCTCCTTGTCAGCAGATTATATGATAGTTCCCATGGATCCTGCGTTCCACACTTGTTTAGGCGACGAAGACAGGAAGAACACACACATATTGTTGTCCAAGTGTTTTATTTTTTTTCATTGGTCAACTTCAATTAAAATAGTGATGCTTGATCTCAATTATTCTACTTCATCCTAACGGTGACAACAAGGCGATACTAGTGCCCCACTAAATCACTTAGAGAAACACAAATATTTGCAAAAATAAAAACAGAACGTAATATGGTGACGACTATCATGTTATTTCAAACAGCTGAGCTTTGTCCTTTTATGAATAGACTATTTAAGTGGGTCCTTCAACTCCTATAGCCAAGAGTTTTGTCTCCATTTACTTAGAATGGTTAGTGTCATCCTGAATAGTTTATGAGTTTCTAGATTTTGGAGTTTTTGGTACAACTAAATTTTTTAAATTTTCTCCCTTACCCCCAAACTTAAATTGAACATAGTCCTCGATGTTCTAAAGATAAATGAAAAGAAGCATGAACAAAGAGAAACAATAAAGTAATAGGGATATGGAAAGATCTTACCAGCACCGTGTACCAAAAGCATATAGGTTGCCTCTATAGAGCGCTAAATTTAAAGTCCTCAGCCAGACAAAGAAAGGATTAGTCACAACTTACGAATCATATAACAATAATCTGAATAATTACGGATCCTTGAAGTCAATTGAATTTGACTCAAATAGCTAACCACACTGGAGTTCATGAAAGTGGTGATCATT
Source organism: Papaver californicum (assembly GCA_023531435.1). NCBI lineage: Eukaryota > Viridiplantae > Streptophyta > Magnoliopsida > Ranunculales > Papaveraceae > Papaver > Papaver californicum. The sequence goes on from JAJJMC010019063.1 coordinate 5,032,582, forward strand.
CTTAAGAAAGTGTGTCGATTCAAATTTTCTAAAATATTCGGGTTTAATTCCAAACTTATGAATTAACACATTTGACATTTATATGTTCCTACATTTGAAATAAAAATATTTGGTGGGAAAAAAATCAATAACGGTATTATCGCCCGGGTAAACCACATCAACCAGAGGATGGGTTTCTAACGACTAAATTTCTTTTTGGAAAATATTCGGTTCGGGAAACAGTTCTTGAAGATAATCTCTTAAAATGGTAGAGGCACAAATGTCAAGTCCCAAGTGAGGGACCTGTATAATAGTCAAAGGTAAACCACGGGGAGAATGATAATCACCCCCAAACTTAGAATTTTGGGTGTCTCTAGATAGACTAGTCACAATTTCCCTAATTTCTAGGTCATCTGATTCCTGAAAATGGTCAATTGCTTTCTAAGTTATAATCAGGTGGTGCATCCTCACTCACATTTAAGATCTCTACGAGTCTATCTTCTTCGCTTGAGACTATTGTTTCTGAATCGTTGGACTCTAAAACACTAGTTTCGGAATAAACTCGTTCCTCTAAACCCTCATTGTCTTCATTATAACAAGGAAATATTTCATCGTTTATAATAAGGGTATCTCTAGTTAAATCCTTTTCCACTTGAATAGGAAAATTATCATCAACATTATTGGGATTGAAACTAGAAACATCATTATTATCGTGTAGCCCAATTGTTGTAAAAATTTCCTCGTCATTATGATTACGAATTTCAAATTCTTCGTCAATACTTTCCTCATCCTCATAATGACATGAAGATGATTGAACCTTATCTAAATAAGTAGTGTCTTCTATTCTAACCTTGTCCTCTAAATTAAGTAAATATTCATCATTATTATCAAGGATAAAATTGGAAACACTATTTTGGCAACTATTTTCATTTTGAGCAATATTAGCAGTTAACCGTTCTTCTTCATTTTTCTCCTCATCTAAACGTGCATTAATTTCACTGAGAGTGGTAGTTAAAGATGCAAGTTCTTTATTTTGTTCTAATGACTCTTCATAAAATTTCTTCACTAACATCTCAGTCTTACGTGTCGACTCAGTTATCTGCTTAAGGGCCTCTTCTAGAGAAACATAACTAATATTTTGCTCAATATAATATTACTCATTTACCCGTTCGTACGACTGGTGAGCGTGCGAATAGTAGTTGGGATCACTATGGTATGAACCATAACCTCCAGAGGGTTGGTAGTGGTCCCAAGTACTATCCACACTATGGACATAGTACGGGTAATGTCCATTTTGAAATTCATATCGACATGCATTGTATTGGTCCTGATAATACCATTTCGACATATTCTTTTTGTGCACGTGCAAATGCAGGTTCGATTAAAATAGGTAAGCTCAGGTTGCCTTAGAAAAATATACCTACAGTCAAAGGCTGGTCAAAGGTATACGGCTAAAGCTTGTGGTAGTTCAGATGATAACGCCCAGAGGGTTCAGCCTACAATCCCACGTGTTTTCCTAATAATCGGTGCCGAAAGATGTAACTGGTGTGTGCACTTGTGTTTTTTTTATATACAAAATAAAATTATATCTAAAATAAATATATACAAATAAAAAAGAATAATAAAAAATAAAAAAAGAGATATACTACTTACCTTTTTTGGTAGAAAATTTCCACAATTAATGTAAAAGAACACATGCACACTAAAGCTAAGAAAATCCCCAAGTAAAATCTAAAAGATAAAATAAAAATAACATACAAATAAAAATAAAATAAATCCTAATTAAAAAAAATTAAACCTAAAAAAACAAAATCTAAAACCCTACCTAAAAACAAGTCTGTATCGACGGCGCCAAAATTGATGTGGTTATGACAGTGGTAAGAAAAATATCGTTCACCTGGACTTGTGAAGAAAGATTTTAGACCTGATTCTAATTTCTAAAACTAAATTAGCAAATATATACAAAATATGGTAGCAATATTATTAAAGACTGGGACTCAGAATTCCATCAATTTTCACATTCATGTGGTTCAAATATTGACTCTTAACCATTTAAGCTCTTTTATGGACTCTTTTTATTTGCCAAAAGTATATTTTTAAAACATTAGATGTAAATCATAAGCATGGTTCATCAAAAGTTCTAATACTAAGCATACACCATCAAACAAAATAACAACTAATTAGTAAAAATCATAAATCAATTAAAATAAGTGCAAAAAGTTATAAAAAATCGAATATAGTTGCCAAACAATTGTGAAAAATAGCTTCCTACATTGTCTCAGTGTTGGGGTTTAGCTCATCATACTCAAAACACTCTCAAAAGATAGGTACATAGCTCAAAAGGTGTTTACAAAGGTGAAAAGAAGAGAAAATAATAAAAGTAGCGAGTTTGCAACGGTGTATGGACGTTACAGACTCGCTGTTACAAACCAAGTGTTACAAACTGAAGATAAACGTTGCAAACTGAAGATAAACGTTGTAAAGCTTAAAAAAATTTAGCAACAGTTCATCCAACTTTTAGGCGACAGTTTCTTTATCTTCTTCATCACGAGCAGATTTTCTGATTTTCTTGATTCCTTCGTTTTCTGGCAGAGCTAGCCCCCCCTCTCAATGTTCTATCGACTCCCTTTTTATACTAGCCACCCAATCTTTGAAATAACTACTCCAAATCTTCCAAAATCCCTGAAAGATCTATTTTTAAATGAAAACAAATCTCGGAATTTCTCTTCCTCATGCAGTCGAATCTGTTTTATTCAAACCTGGAAACAATATTGATGTTGTTTTCTTTTTCTAGCATCGTGAATATATTCATTCCTATTACAAAGAATATTTGATTACACCTCAAATGATATCCACCGAGTATTTACGAGATATAGTTTCCATCTGTTTTTTTCTTTTTTCACTGAGATGTAGGTTGTTTTGAACAGTTTAAATTGTGTAAAAATCTTTTATAATAAGGCAAGAATATTCTTGTCTTAAAACCTCAAAAATCTCCCAAAATACTTGCTTACAATATCACACAGAGGAATAGAAATCTTCCCATCAGTTCTTCTTTTGAATTCAAAATAGGTGGGTGCCCTTATCAATATTGTGGGTGCCTTTAAAACTTTGGGTGCCTTTAACAATTTAGTGGGTGTCTTTATAACTTTTCAGCCAATTTTTCCCAAATGTTTATTTCTCTAAAAATACCTACATACACATAAAACACCATAATTAGTACAAAATAGAACACTAACAACATAAGGAATTGAGACAAACCAGACACAAAAATGTATCTATCAAGTATGCATATGTTGACTAAGGTGAACGGTGTTTCCCAGAATATTTGTATGAAAGTCAATGCCAGGATGAATCCTAATTGACTGGGATACGTACCCACTGGTCTGAATCCTAATTCTAGTATCAACTCAGGTGGTATATACAAGGTCCTCAATGGTCGATTTATTGAATATATATATATATATATATATATATATATATATATATATATGTTTAGTATATTATTGAATGTATTGACAACATGATTGGATCATTTGAATTTAAGTGCATGCTCCTTTTCAGCAGATTACATGATAGTTCCCATGGATCCTGCATTCCACGCTTGCTCGACGAAGACAGGGAAAACACACACAAATTTTTATCCAAGTGTCATTTTTTTATTTTTTTATTTTTGGTGAAGCTCAATTAAAATAATAGGACTTGATCTCAATCACTCTACTTCATCCTAGCGGCGACAACAAGACGATACTAGTCCCCCATCAAATCACTTAAAGAAACACAAAATTATAAAAGTAAAAACAAAAAGTGATATGGTTATGATAATTCCGATATATGCTTGTTCAATGATTATCATGTTATTTCTAACACGTGAGTTACGCATTCGAATATGAATGAACCATTTTTCTGGGCACGCCAATTCCTATAGACAAGAATTTTGTTTCCATCTACCTAGATTGGTTAGTGTCATCTTGAATTATTCACAAGTTTCTAGATTTTAGATTTTCTGGTACAATTTTTTTTTTAAATTCCCTTACCCCCAAACTTAAATTGAACATAGTCCTCGATGTTCTACAGATATATGAATAAAATTATGAATAAAGAGTAATAATGAACAAAGTAAAAGAGATATGGAAAGATATTACCAGTATCGTGTACCAAAAACATATGGGTTGCCTCCCATAGAGCTCTAAGTTTAAAGTCTTCAGCCAGACCAAGAAAGGATTAGTCACAATTTACGAATCATATAACAATAATCGAAATAATTGCGGATCCTTTAATTCAACATGATTTGACTCACAAAGTTGACCACAATGAAGTATATGAGAGTGGTGGTCATTCTTATAAAAATGTGCCGATTCAGATTTCCTAAAATAATTAGGTTTAGTTTCAGAGTTTAAAAGTTGACACATTTGAAGCATAAATGTTTCCACATTTGGTAAATAAAAATTTGGTGGGGTAACAAAGTCAAGTATGGTATCATGGTTCGGATGAACCACATCAACAAGATGATGGGTTTCTAACAATTGAATTTTATTTTGGACATTATTATCCGGCTCTGGAAATAGTTCTTGAAGATAATCTCTTAAAATGGTAGAGGCACGGACATCGAGTCCCAAGTGAGGGACCTTTATAAGATTCAAAGGTAAACCAAGGGGAGAATGATATTCACCCCCAAACCTAGAATAGTCAATGTCCTTGGACAAACTAGTCACAATTTCCTTAGTTTCTAAATTATAAGATTTAGGAAAATGGTCAATTATTTATCATCAGGTTGGTTACCTTCACTCACCCTAAGGTTCTCTACGAGTCTATCATCTTTGTTAGAGACTTTGGTATTGGAATCGTTGGACTCTAAAACGTTAGTCTCAGGATAAACTCGTTCCTCTAAACCATCATCGTCTTCATAATAACAAGGAAATATTTCACCATATATAACGATGGTATCTCTAGTTAAATCATTTTCCTCTTGAATAGGTAAATAATAATCAATATTATTAGGATTTTAACTAGAAACAACACTATCAGCATGAGGCTCAATTAGTATAAAAATTTCCTATCATTATGACTGCGGATCTCAAACTCTTCATCAACAATATCCTCATAATAATAATATGAAGATGGTTTGACCTTATCTAAACAAGTAATTCTTTCAATTCTAACCTCGCCTTCTAGTTAGGTAAATATTTATCATTATTATCAAGGGTAAAATTGAAAACAATATTTTGGCAATTAAGCTCATTTTGAGCAATATTAGCATTTGGCCATTCATCTTCAATTTCTCCAAAGGTCTCATGAATTTGTTCCCGCACTATGTCTCTCCTACATGAATTTTCAGTAAGCTTAAGAGTCCCACTAATCATTATTTGAGATTCGCGCGAAGTTTCAATGAATTTCTTAAGCGTCTCTACTAAAGAAATACTTGTACTATAGGAAGGAATATGTGGCAATGAATTTTCATACTTCTGTTCAGTTTCAACTAATTGATTGAGTTCATTATTCAAAGAAACAAAAGAATTAAGAATTTGTGAAGTTTCCATGAAATGTCGGAGGGTATCCTCTAAGGATATAGAACTAACATTTTGCTCAGTGCGAATAGTAATTGGGATCACTATGGTATGAACCATAACCTCCAGAGGATTGGTAGTTATAACAACCGTAATTTTTGCATGACGCTTACTCAGGGACGCGTCATGACATAGGATAAAGCTTCATCCTAAGTTTATAAAGTTTCTTTATGAATGCATCAGGGTGTCGATGCATTTTCCTTGAATTATAGTGCTAAGCACTATTATGCGTGATGCATATTCGAGAATGCATCACAAGTAAAAAATGACCCTTACCCGAGAAAGGTACAAATGTCCTTGACGCGTACCTGAGAGCGCATCATAGTGCTGAGGCACTATTGTGCCGTGATGCATACCCGAGTATGCATCACTAAAAAGTGCAGTCGATGAATGCCCCTAACCCTCCTTATCTTTGATTATAGAAATGGTAATAAAACATATATAGGCAGAAGGTGTTGGTTGGAAATTCATGTTGCATACCCGAGAACGCATTATAGTGCTAAGACACTATTATGCCGTGATGCATGATTGAGAATGCAATACTGACCCATTGTTGCATACCCGAGAATGCATTATAGTGCGCTGATGCATTATTATGCCGTAATGCATGATTGAGAATGCATCACTAACCCTATGTTGCGTACCCGAGAGCGCATCATAGTGCTAAGGCATTATTATGCCATGATGCATACCCGAGAATACATCACTAGAAAGTACAGTAGATGAATATCATTTATCCTCCTTATATCCACTTGTAGGAATGCTAAAAGGACATATATGAGGAGGAGGAGTCGGTTGGAAATCGATGAAGCGTACCCAAGGATGCGTACCAAGCAAGCATCCCAATTGATGTGAAGTATACCCGAGGACGTGTACCCGAGGAAACTTCACTAATCCATGATGTGTACCGGAGTATGCACTACTAAAAATGCAGTCGATGGATGTCCCTTACCCTTTTATTCCAAATATATGGAATTGCGATTAAGACACATATAGGGAGGGAACTTTGGTTGAATGTGCATTAGCGGTAATGCACATATATACGATGTGGCCTATACGTTGGTGCATACTTGATGCTTAAGCATCAATATGCTTGTAGTTTACCCGAGAAAGTTTGAATTATGCGAAAGCATCATTCATCCGTGTTGTATACTCGAGAATGCATGATACATGCTAAGTAGCGATAGTTATGCACAAGCCACTATATAATTTGCTAAAGTCCCTTTGCCATATGCGTACTAGGCTTAGCTTGGCCTTTGGCCTTGCAACGAAGCTGGAATCGATGTTGGCTTTTCCTTAATAGGCTTAGGTTGCTTGTTCCTTTCGAATTGACCCTTCAGATGAACTACGATCATGCTTGATCCCTTCAAGGTACGGGTTGGGTACGTAGGAAGCCGTAATGCAATGCATTGAGGTGCAACATCTTGTCGCTCATATCATTTAATTTAGAGGTGATTGCGACATTATGGTAACTCGTATCATCTGGCTCGGCAATGCCAAGTAAAGAGATGATTGTTTCCATACACGATGGGGTAGTTGCAATTCTAATCTATGAATTGTTCATATTTGCTATCAACCGTTGCGACATGGAATGACATGTGCCTGGATGTTGCACCCTTGGCAAGAACAAGATCAGTGCAGGCTCCAGCGCATGGTCGAAGCAGAGTGGATGAAGCAAAAAATAGGCTTAAAATGGCCTAGGTTCTAGTCCTTAGGCCTGGACAATGATTGTAATTATGTGATGCTTTCCAAATGCATCACTGTTGGCTTTAATGGCCTTGTACTCTTTGCAGAACAAAGGTGAGTTGGAATAGTATGGAAACTACGTTTGGAGTATAATGCTTGCAAAGTATACTGGGAAAGAAAAATCTACCTGAATTTTCCAGTGAGATGTTAGGCTTTAAGGTCCGGTTACAGTCTTTCAAGTCGCACATTGGGGAGTTCTGGCCTGCCCAGCGCACCGCACCGGAGGCGGAATTTCCTGGTCCGTGACAGAAGTGGTCCCAAGTACTATCCACACTATGGTCATAGTAAGAGTATTGTCCATTTTGAAAATTAGTCAGATATTCATTGTATTGGTCCTCATAATACCAGTTCGACATTTATTTTTATTTTTTTGGTGGAAATGAATATGCAAGGTCAACTAAAAATAGGTAAGCTCATGTTACCTTAGCCAAATATACTTAAAGTCAAAGACTGGTCAAAGGTACAAGGCTAAGGCTTGTGGAATTTCAGCTGGTAACTCCCATCAGGCCATCGACACATGTTCATCTTACTTTTCCATGGGTTTTCCTAAAATCGGTAGTCTGACGATGCAATTGGTGTGTGCACAATTTTTTTTTAATATATCTACAAAATAAATTAAAACCTAAAAGATATACAAATTGTTTCTTAAAAAAAATAAAAAATAAAAATCTAAGAATTAATGAAAATAAAAAGATTGAGTGTTATTACTTACCTTTTCTGGTAGGTACTTTCCACAATAAATGTAGAAAATTACCTGCACAACAAAAACAAGAAAATACCCAAGTAAAATCTAAAAGATAAAATAAAAATAAAATAAAATTTTTAAACTAATTAGCAAAAAAATTAAAGAAAAATTAAAAATCACAATTTCTCAATCCCTGGCAGCGGCGCCAAAAACTTGATGTAATTTAATTTATACCGCAAGATCACGACTGTCAATGAGATAGTATGCAAGCACGGTTCGTTCCACAGAGATTTCAAAATTGTAATTTCTAACTGTTAATTAATTAATTAAGTATTGTAGTTGTTGATAAAAATAAAAATTAAACTAATGAATAAAAATAAATAATTAAACTAACAAGTAGAAAGACATTAGGGTTTTCGGAATCCATCAAGTTATTTTCATTTTAAATATAACTCAAGGCGATTTAGGACCAAACGATTTTACACCTCAGAAGATGTTGTGGTTAAAACTTCTTAAATTAAATGTATAATTTTTTTTGTTTGACAAATAATTAATTAATACAACACCAAGCTAGAAATCATATGAAATAAATTAATAAATTAATTAAACCATTCATAAAGGGCAAATGTAAATTAAATAGAAAAGTATGAGTTTCTTACAGAATAATTTTGACTTCATCTTTAACCCCAACAGAGAGATATGCTACCCATTACAAATAGAAAAGAAAAGTAGAAAAGAAAAAGAAGAAAAATTAAACCTACTTGCTCCTCTGAACTAGAAATTGAACTCCCTTTCCCTCTGGTTCCACCATTATTTATATAGTTTTAAAGGAAACCACTTTACTTTTCCATTTCCACTACCGTATCATCATCCAATGAGAATGCATCATGTGTCGGGACAATACAAAATCCTCCAATAAATATGCGCCAGGTATCAAATAATATCTCATTATGAAGTTTATTTTGAAAATATATTATTCTTTACTAACTCCAACCATAAAGAATAATATTTTTCCATAATCTTTATTTCCTTCTTTATTTTGATTGTTTTCTTCATTAAACAAAATATCTTCAAATATCCTTTTATCATAATTAATATCTTGCAAATGGTTTTCACACTTTCTACACACGTTGTGGCATGCTTACCACACTCCCATATCCAAATAATTGGTCCAATGAAATAATCCTCCATGTTTATCATTTAGGGGTTAACCCATTCAATCATAAATTACATCATTTCCTTCATTTTACAAACTGAATTACGCATTTTAGTCCAACGAGCTTTATTTCCTATAAACTACAAAAGTAAACAAAAAACAATTAAATATGTACAAAATAAATAACTAAATAAATGTAAATTAAGATGTAAAAATGACGTGTTTAAACATTTATCACTAGCTCCATGTTCTCCTTGTTGTAAAAGTGATAAAAAGGTGTCTTCTTAGGGTTATGGAAGTATTCTTATATAGTCATCATCAGATCTATGTGTTAGAGTCCTAATGGGACCATGATACCTTGATTTAGAAGTCAAAAACGTGTCTTAGAAGTGTCTCCCGTCGTGCTATAATCGTTAGACTCATTCTCCACCTTTCTACCGATTATTTTTTTCAAGTATACAAAGTTTTCATGTTCCCAGAGCGTTCAGGATCGGTAGTTTTGACCCCCTTATTATCTTCTGATTATTTTTGTGAAGTATACAAATATTTTTGGTCCAAAACAACCCATAATCGGTAGTCTCGAGCTTCCATTATCTACCGATTATTTTGCTGAGTGTTTTAGTTACTTCTTCTCAGCTGTTTTGCTCATAACTTCCTCATACGAAGTCGGAATGACCTTATTCTTTTTGTGTTAGCTTCGTCTTTCGATTGTTTTTAAGATGATGATAACAAATTATGGATTTGAACGATTTAAACTTGTTTTTTGGCCCTTCTTCACTTGTAGAACTTGACTTCCTTGTTCATTTCATGTCGTAATGAACTTCTTCTTCTTCTTTCGTTGAATACACTTCAAAACTCCTAGGGAACTCAAAAACAAACAAAATCAAAGCATAATAATATGAAAACTAACAAGAAAACAATGAATTAGAGTATCCAACTAATACAAATAATACACCTATCATATCACAACGTAATTCAAACGGCTTGCTGCAATCAGGTAGCACTAATATGGGTGCAATAATCAACTTTGTTTTAACAACTTCAGAGACTTCATCAGTTTCGTCATACCATGAAAACTTTCCTCCTTTCATGCATTCAGTAATAGGTATCATAATAGTATAAAGTAGAGAATAACAACGGTAAAAAGAAGTAAAACCATGGAAACTCCTCACCTCGTGCAAAGTAGAAGGTCTAGTTCAATTTCTCACAACTTCAACCTTGAACTCATCTACTTGGATTTCATCATTGGTCACAACATAACTGAGAAAGAAGACCTGATGCGTCATGAAGGAACGCTTCATAATGGATGCAAATAATTTCTCCTTGCGTAAATTGAAAGTATTTCTCGAATATATTGGACATGCGAGTCCATATTAACACTATAAAAAAGAATATCGTTGAAGTAAACAACCACAAAAGTATCAATAAAAGGTCTGAGTACTTGATTCATAGTATGCATGAGTGTACTCGATGCATTGGTCAATCTGAATGGCATAACCAATTACTCATATAAACCCCCTCGAGTTTTAAAAGTAGTCTTCCACTCATCACCTTCACGAATGCTTATCTGATGGTACCCATTTTTCAAGTCTAGCTTGTTAAACACTTTCGTTCCACACGACTGATCTAACAAGTCATCCAATCTTGGAGTAGGAAAGCTGTATTTGACTGTGATTTTGTTGATAGCACGGTTATCAATGTACATCCTCCATGTACCATCTTTCTTCAAGATCAGTAAGACCAGTACTGCACATGGAATAAGACTCTACCGGACCAATCCTTTCTACAACAACTCTTCTACTTGGGAACGAAGTTTTTCATGTACTTTAGGACTCATTCTGTTATGCACTTGGTTTGGAAAACTTAATCCAGAAACTAGATCAATACGATGCTGGATATTCCGAAGCGGTGGTAACTCATCAAAGATCACATAATTTGAGGGTTTACATAAGCTTATGAAAAAAAAACATAAATCAGGATTATAATTTTGAGATGGGTCGATTTTTGATGTGTGCAATCATAGTTTGAAAACTGTTACAGTATATTCAATAAAAGATTAGATAATATCTTTAATTGATTAGTACTTACCCAAATAATAAATTTGTATAAAACATTCCTTGATTTTAGGAAACTTAAACACCATATATTACATTATAATTGGTTCCACATGCTCACATCAAATGTTTATTCATAAATCATCCCCCTATATATATCCTAATGACAACTGGGTTCCTTAGGTGCAATATTTCGAAGACTCTTTGAACATGTGTAATATTTCGAAGACTCTTTGAAGAGAAAGACAAAACACAAGGATGTAATGAGCTTAAATACTATATATATATATTGTTTTTATTTTTATTTATTTTTTTATGTTTATGAAAAGGAACTAACGACCTAGTTCAGTGTAATGTTACAAAACAAAATTAACCCTAAGAATGAATTTGCTTTGCAATAGTTTTGATCGACGAAACTTTGTATATGTAATTCAAGGATACTTCATCTTCTAAAGCCTGTTTTCATTGCAAGTATGCATTTATTACCCTATCCATAATCTGATTTTATGTTCATTGTTTCATTGTTTCATTTAGTGATTCATCTCATTTTTCAGCTATGAGTATGAATTGAAAAAAGTCAAACTCTAAATTATTTTCAATATTTAAAGTTTGAATCAAATGGATTATAATTAATAAAGGTTTGTGCTATAAATAAGAGAAGCCTTTTAGAACGATCGTATTTGTTAATTTGGTTTAGTATTCAACGAGTTATGATTGTTTGGATGGAGCTTGTTAAATTTGAAAAAAGGAATCGAAAATATGTTAACTATTCTTGACTACCTAAGGTTTTAGAGTGGTTTAAGAAACGGGTATAGGACTATAGGTGGTGGTTGTTAAATGTTGTCAGTACTGGAGGATGATGATGATGTGTTGGTGGTAGAATTGTTACTCAAAATAAATAAATGTACATATAGTTTATTTTTATTATGTAAAAAGGAAATCATATATATATATATATATATATATATATATATATATATATACACGTAGAAGGTGTGTAGCTATCCACTCTCCAATTAAAATGTTAACTA
>JAJJMC010019063.1:5044896-5061652 GCA_023531435.1 Papaver californicum
TATATATATATATATATATATATATATATATATATATATAATTAATCGGTTAAAGGTTGAACTGATGAGCAATGTATAAAGTTGAATTTGAGTAATTTGTCAAATTTGTCGTTGGAAATTTTCAAATACTTTATAAAATAAAAGAATTGGTGAATTTTGCATTCCAACATACATCGTTACAAGAGATATCATGAATGAATCTCTCCGATAGATGTAAGTTACCCTATAAATTAGAATGATTGATTATCAATCGATACAACAAGTTTTTTTGCTTTGTGTATTTTCTTCTTTTGGCATCATCATGTATTCCTTTTTATCTATGGTCAAATCATGGGAGTATAAATCCTGAATTTCGTTGCTACAAGGCTTCATTTTATTGTGAAGATTGTAATTCTTTTCCTTAATTATATTGGCAAATTTATAACTATCGTCAAAAGAATTATAATAAAACTTTAAAGTTAAAAAAGTAAAATTGTGTTAATGTTTTCATTCTCCAAATATCGTCTGATTTTCTACCGATGTAAGTGCTAAAATTTGATAAAGTTATCCCTTATAATTTTGGGTTTGAAAAATAAGCGCCCAAACGATAAGTTTCATATCTTCCATCATTTTATTCTTTTTTATGAGGTGCACAATGCCAAACAAATATTGTTGATATTATTTTAATAATAATAAATTTATTGGGTGATGATATTAATGATCATTGTTATGTTAATATTATTATTAATACTAAATAAAAAAATTACGCCTCAAAAAATAAAAATAAATACTGCTATTAATACTAACAGCAGCCATAGTTATGTTGAATGACGCCATCATCCATCTATTCATTATACTCTTTCCAGTACGTTGCAAGACTTTACACCGCTAGTGCTATTCTGTTTATCTGATAATGACCAATTAGCCGGTTTTTAGTGTCCTCGTGATGATTGTGATTCACCGACACTTCTCAAACATTACTTAATGGAGACTATCTTTTAGGATTTTGCATGACACTTGCGTATACCTTTTTCATGTTGGATTAACCAGCAACAACAGACATAGTTATTTTATCAAAAACAAGTCAAATTTTGTCCTTCCTAATAATACAATTATAAACCATGGTCCATGGTCCATACATTTACAGTTGATTTACTGAGACTTGAAAATTTCTCTATAACTTGTGGGTTCCCTTCCTCGACCTTATCCTTTTACTGTGTACTGTTGCTACTGCAGTGTTTTTAAAGTTATAAAATCAGTCCTGCTACACACCGCGGGTTTTTGAAGTTATTCCCTTCCCGCGGTGTGTATCAGTGACACAAAGGGATGGATTTTCTACCCAATCTGTGGTCTAACAGGAGATGAGTTTAGGATGGATCTCATCCCTTTATGCCATTTGATACATAACGTAGGATTTAACCCACCATTCGTTTATCATTGACGTTGTAAAATAAAGAAACAGTTCTAATTTCATAAATCACGTCAAACAATTATGTCTCAAGCAGTTTTTAGAATCTTCATTTGTAAGAAGATCGTACGGACCAAGTTTTAATACTTCCTCACATTCAACTTAAACCAAGAGAATGAATAAATCGATGGTGGGTAGGTCATAAAAATTACTCACAACGAAATGGGTTAGTATGTTATGAGATTATTCTGCACAGTATGCCAAGGTACTGTCAACTTAAACTTGTCATGATATCATACACTATTGTAATAAATAGTGCGAGACTGTTTGAGTAGTCCCCATACTGGACAATTTTTCTAGAATGTAAAGAAATACAACTACTATGGTGTCATATTTTTCAATATTTTCTTGACAGCCTTAACTTTGCTATCACATATGAAATACACGGATCATGCAATAACATAATTTCCGGGAACTATTTGTAAATCAATTTTATTTGGGATATCTAGTGTAAAATATATTGATCGGGTATTTGGTTTAATCGAAACTGAATTTCCGACCTAAAGCACTGTATATAGAGGTTGTTTATCGCGTCTTTGGATACCAGAAATAAAATATTTTTATTCTATAAAAAGTTAATTTTTCTATTTTAAAAAATTATTTTAAAATTTAATACCCAAATTAATTTTTAAGTTTTTTACTTCCAGAAATCAAAAAATAACTTCTGAAATGGTATCCTATTGATCTCTCGTCGTGAATAAGCCATAAGTAGGATTCTTGGTTTAGCCTGGTCTAACCATTTTACTACAGGAGTTGGTCTTGGACTTTATAAATGGAACTGTCATTTCAACTTGACTAATTTATTACATCATTTCAAAATTATTAAATCGTAATTAAGGAAGACAAATCATTATTCTCTTTTCGCCTTCACTCTCTCTCTCTACCCCACATTGAAACCAATAAAAAGGAAACACAATCGAAAGCTCGTTAATAAATTTATCTCGAGTTGAAAAGAAAAAGAATCTAATCCAATCTTTGTACCAGAAAAAACTAATTTTTCATTTACGGTCTCATGGATCTACTCGAGTGTTTTTCTTTCCTCAAAATTTTAGAGATGCCAATTACAAATGGTTAAAAACGACAGTTTAAAGTTTAAACACACAACATGTTTACTTGTCTGTTACTCATTAGAGTAATTCTATATGCCTCTACGATTAGGACAATCTGATCATTACAGGCTTACTTGTGCAACATTTTCAACATCTCCATCACTAAATTCCATTTAGAAGTTGGAATAGAGCTGAATTATGGCTGTAGTTGTGTATGCATTCCAATTCCAAACACTTGAGTCGTGTTTTTTATGCTAAGACTATCAACATCATCATCCATCCACATTGCATTTGAAAAAATTGACCATGTTGGAATAAAGCTGTATGATGATTAACACGGTTGAGTATTACTCACACTTTTAATGTGAAATTAGATGGGGGAGAAAAAGAAAAGAAAACGAATTTTTGTCAAAGGAAATTAAAAGTAATCTGTAAGATTACAATTCCTGGTACATTCCAAAAGTTTACGCTTTTACTGAATTAAGAGACTTTACTAGTTAGAACATGTCCTGTTTTTTTCTTTTCTCCATACTATATGAAAATAACAAATCATATTTTCTTCTTCTTCATTACATTACTTTAATCTATCTCTTAAGACGTGTTGAGCTGTTTTGGTCCTCTCTCTTCTTCTCTCTCAATTTATATCTTCTGAAATAAATTTGTTATGAATTAGTCTGGTTTACTTCATTCCCTCACTCTCTCTTCTTCATACTCCATTCCATTCACTCTTCTTCTCTATTCATTTTGTTTCCTTCTTTTTGTACTTGTTCTTCTTCTTTCTACTTCTTCTCTGACAATGAGATCAAATAGAGTTGTGGGTTTCCAATAAATTTAGTTATTCGAACCTTCCAAACGAGTGAGATACAAAGGGGTTTAAATAAATTTAGTTTATTTTTCCATTCTTGGTGAGATTGTAGAAAAAAGATGGCACCTTCGTTTGATTGGTGGTCAAATGATAATAATAAAGGAACTCCAGTTGTGGTAAAAATGGAGAACCCTAATTGGTCTATGCTTGAGATAGAACCAACTTCTGAAGATGATATGCTTCCAGGAGAACAACATCATCATCATCATCGTCGTACTGGTGATAAAGGAAGAGGAAAAAATGCAAAACAACTAACATGGGTTCTTCTTCTAAAAGCTCATAAAGCTGCTGGATGTTTAACTTCATTAGCTTCTGCTACTTTTAATTTTGTCGGTGCGATTCAACGCCGAGTAGCTTCAGGTAGAACTGATTCAGATTCGTCTAACGAGATCGGTGGTGGTGGTATTATTGAGAATCAAACTGTGAGAAAAAGGTTTTATTTCTTTATTAAAGTGTTCTTATGGTTATCAGTAGTATTATTAGGGTTTGAGATTGCTGCTTATTTTAAAGGTTGGCATTTGGGTTCACCACAATTACAGTTTGAATATTTGATGATAAATAGTTCTTATGGAGTTAAAGGACTGTTTGATTCAATTTATTCTGCATGGGTTTTTGTTAGAGTTCAATATCTTGCTCCACCTCTTCAATTCTTAGCCAATTTCTGTATAGTATTGTTTCTTATACAGAGTTTAGATCGATTGATTCTGTGTTTGGGTTGTTTCTGGATCAAAATTAAGAGGATCAAACCTGTTCCTAAACAAACAACTAGTATTAAAGATGTTGAATCAGGTGATAACAAATCAGAAGGTTACTTCCCAATGGTTCTCATTCAGATCCCTATGTGCAATGAAAAGGAGGTAATTTTTTTTTTTTTTTTCAAACTCCCATTCTTGCTTTATAAATTTTGTACTATAATTTTCTAGTTCTAGTAGTATTTGATCTGATTCACTAGATCTCCTTAACTTATGAGGTTTATTGGTAAGATCCAAATGATTGTTGTTGTGATTTATTATCAATAGAAATTTGGTCTGACTTTTTTTCTTCTTTAAATTCATTATTAGGTTTATCAGCAATCTATTAGTGCTGTCTGCAATATAGATTGGCCCAAGGAGAATATGCTTATTCAAGTTTTGGATGATTCTGATGACACTGCAACCCAATTGCTGATCAAAGAGGAAGTTTACAAATGGCAGCAGCAGGGTGCAAACATCGTTTACAGGCATCGGGTTCTTAGAGATGGATATAAGGCTGGAAATCTCAAGTCTGCTATGAATTGCAGCTACGTGAAGAACTATGAATTTGTCACCATCTTTGATGCCGATTTTCAGCCAACCCCAGATTTTTTGAAGTTGACTGTCCCACATTTTCAGGTATAGAATTTGTTGTGTTCTTCATGGATTGCGTTTTTTGTTTCCGTCATCTTCTTGAGTTGCCTCAATTATGAAGGCTTGGTTTCCGCCCGTTCTAATTGTGTTGAAACTTCTCGTGTCACAGGATAATGATGAAATTGGATTGGTTCAGGCAAGGTGGTCATTTGTAAACAAAGATGAAAATTTGCTCACTAGATTACAGAACATTAACTTGGCGTTCCATTTTGAAGTGGAACAACAAGTCAATGGGCATTTCTTAAATTTCTTTGGGTTCAATGGAACTGCTGGTGTTTGGAGGATCAAGGCATTGGAAGATGTTGGAGGGTGGATGGAAAGGACTACAGTTGAGGACATGGACATTGCCGTCCGGGCTCATCTCCATGGTTGGAAGTTTATCTTCCTTAACGATGTTGAGGTATATTACCATCCTATTATATTAAGTTTCAAATGTAACTCACTCTTTGGGTAACTCCCCGCGGGCATATTACATATCATTTCTGTTGTTTTGTCTCCTCTAGTGCCAATGTGAAATACCAGAATCTTATGAAGCTTATAGGAAACAGCAACATCGTTGGCATTCTGGTCCGATGCAGTTGTTTCGCCTCTGCTTCCCTGACATCATTAAAGCCAAGGTATATACAGTCTTGAATTTAATTAAGTTCTCGTTGTTTTTTGGTGTCTGTCCACTAGCGTGGCTAACCTAAACTGCAGGTTAATATGATAGGGTTAGGATCTTCCAATTCTGCTAGACTTATTTCACCCCAGGGGTAAGGCTGAATATGCCCAGGTTAGTTGAACAACTGCAAGGACACCCTAAGAATGATGTGTTATCAGTGCGGTCCACAGTCCATGCCCAATCTGCGGACCATCAGTCTCTCATGTACCCTGTAACGCCTTTTTCTCCTGACAGTTCAATATTTTTGACGAAGTGATTGTTTGACACTAAATTCTAACTTGGTTGTAGTTTGAGATCAATTATGTAATGAAGTGACTGTTTGACACTAAATTCTAATTTGGTTGTAGTTTGAGATCAATTATGTAAACGATATCAACCTCGTATTGCTAACAATCTACTCATTGCAATTGGATTTGATGCAGATAAGCTTATGGAAGAAATCCAACCTAATATTCCTCTTCTTTTTACTGAGGAAATTGATTCTTCCTTTCTATTCTTTTACTCTATTCTGCATCATTCTCCCGATGACGATGTTCATCCCAGAAGCTGAGCTACCATCTTGGGTTGTCTGTTACATCCCAGCCACCATGTCATTCCTCAACATCTTGCCAGCACCGAAATCCTTCCCCTTTATAGTCCCATACCTCCTATTTGAGAACACTATGTCAGTAACAAAGTTCAATGCCATGATCTCTGGCCTTTTCCAGCTAGCAAGCGCTCATGAATGGGTGGTTACTAAGAAATCAGGCCGTTCTTCCGAAGGTGATCTTCTTGCTTTGCTTGAGAAAGAAGCCCCAAAACAGCACCAACAGCGAGGAAATTCAGTACCCAATCTTGATGCATTGGGTAAAGAAGAAACACGAAAACAAGAGCAGAAGGAGGCTAAGAAAAAGAAGCACAACAGAATATACACCAAGGAACTTGCTCTTGCCTTCCTTCTTCTAACTGCAGCTGCAAGGAGTTTGCTATCTGCACAGGGTATACATTTCTATTTCCTACTTTTTCAAGGAATAGCATTTTTATTAGTGGGTCTCGATCTAATTGGTGAACAAGTTGAGTGAGTTATGATTAAGAACAGTAAAATGTAATAGAAAGCTAAAACAGACTCGTTTATAGCAAGGCAGTGGTGGATGCCCCACAAAAAAAGAAGATAGTTAAAGAGTCTGTGTAATTGTTGTTACTGTTTCTAATTCTCAGCATTGAGAAAAAGAGGCTCATCTTACGGAGAGTAAAAAGAATTACTCTTTGGAGAAAGAGGAAAGGGTGTAGATAGAATGGTTTAGTTGTTTTCTCCGTAAGGTGCATTTGATTATTTTCATTTTAGTTTCAAAATTCTTTTGTAAGAATTTTTTTTAATTTTTTGTTTTTTTAGTTACAAAATCAGGAGGGAAATGATTCAAGAATTTCCCATCAACTATGTTGTAATTTTCTATAAAATTCTTAATACGGGAAGAAACGAGCAAACACTTAAAAACTCTTATTGTAAAACTCAATCAGTTGTTATCATATTTTTGGAATTGTGGATATTATGTAATCCTCAGTTCCCGATCCTCTGTAATATGGCTTCCTGAAAAACTATCCAGAAATTCAGGTTATATCAGTAACAACTTCCACGCTATATTTGTTTCTGTCTGGCATTTGCTAAGTGTCAGCAAACTTTTTTTTGACTTACAAGCATCAAAAGCTAGCTGGCAACGTCATGATTTCCTCCCAATTGAAATAACCTGCGCCATCGAGTAGCCTTGGAAAGTGTCTTCATCAGAGCTCCAAAGCATAAGAGTTCTCTTTATCAGTAAAATTAGTTTCCTCCATGAACGCAAGGATTCTTATCGAATCCTGTTTTTGGACATATAAGATTTTTAGTGGGCATACTAAACATTTAAGCTATTTATGATGGTTTATAAAGGATGACTAAAGGGTGGGTCAATTACTAAGATACCCTTTAATCATTGGATTTATTAAAATATCTTCTACTCATAATTGACCATTAACATAATTAATCAATTAAAAAAATTATTTACAAAAAATCAAAACCATTTCTTCCCTTCTTCTTCCCTAAAAAAAGACCCGATTTTGATTTTCATCGTCGTCGATTAATCGTCGATCCGTAAAACTTTAATCATCGATTACCTATAACTACAAACCTACAAGACGACGCGTTCGAAGAATTCTACCGGCTGCAAGACATCGAAGAAACGAATTGAAGAAGAAGTTGAAGAACAAGACGAAAGAGTTGAACCCGAAATTGAATAAGGAGAAGGTGGAGAGGGAGAATCAAACCTAAACATGTGTATCCGAATGTATTTCCCGCAAGCCCATCTTTTTTTGTTTGCATTTGATTGAGATTCGGGGGTTAAATTATAAAAAAAACCCTAGTTTTTTACACTTTCAGTGTGAAATTTGGCTATAATTTTTTTTAGTACTCAATAGAATTATCAACTGAACATTCCAATTTCTTCATCCTGAAAGTGTCGAAGAACAGTTCGGCTGATAATTATAATTTCCAAAATCAATGTTTTACTATTAGAAAAGTTCGGTTGAAATTATAAATTTTAAAATCAGTCGAACATTTATCTATGGACACCAATATATATTGATTAGAAAGTTCAGCTGATTCGACAATTTCTAAAATCAGCCAAAGATTAGTAATTAGAATGTTTCACTATTAAAAAGGTTCTTCTGAAATTATAAATTTTAAAATTAGCTGAATATTTATCTGTGGACACCAATATCGATTAATTAGAAAGTTCGGTTAATTCGACAATTTCTAAAATCAACTGAATATTAGTCTAATAGGTTATTAATTTTAATCTATTAGACTAAAGTGGTATAGATAATGCTTTGGTAGATCATAACTTTAATCTATCAGACTGGAATTAAAATCCCTACTTTGATATTACAATTGAGTACTGAAGATGTTTTGAGAAAAGGGGCAGATGAAGAAGTCTTGAGTTTAATTGATATTGCCGTATCTAAATGGATTGATATTGTAATTCTTGATGATAGTGAAGGAAATAAAAATGGTGGGAGATTTTATGAAGCGGCTAGGTTATTGAAATCAGTGGTTAGAGATAGAGCTTTTCTTCTTATTGCTGAATGTGTTGATATTGCTTCTGCTATTAGTGCTAGTGGCGCTGTTCTTTCCGATCAAGGTCAGTATTATAATTCAGTACTAACTATTTGTAAATTTGTTATAATTGTTTTATTTTTCTGAATTGGAGGGGAATGTTAACTTGTTGTTCTAGGGCTACTAGCAATAGTGGCAAGGAATATGATGATGGAATCAAAATCTGACAATAGTGGCAAGGAATATGATGATGGAATCAAAATCTGACAACATTGTGATACTCCCATTAGTTGGGAGAAGTGTAAATACTGCTGATGCTGCTTTAAGTGCATCTAACAATATTGAGTCGTGCCTATACTAACCTGGTTCTATGTTGCATGGTGCAACTGTGATTATCATATTTGTATCATTAAGATGTGTCATGATTGTTTTGTGAACCAGTTATACATACATGAGTCATAGATAATTTCATATTCTTTGTGACAGCTGACTTATATAATGTTAACACGTTACAAATGACATCATAGGAGCCAGCCATTTATTCCATACTAACTGGGGAAAATCATTACAAATCTTCGGCCAAGAGACCCAACACACTCTTGGCTTGTTGTCTTTAGTGCTCCATTAGAATCTTCTAATGATACAGCTGGGATTCGCATTAAGAACAAGTAATGAATAAGAATGCTTTCTACAGATCACTTACAAACTTTTATAAATGAATTCTAAACAATTCGATCACTTAATACAGATCCTATTTCCGATCCTTCTCATCGGTTTATCTTTGTTCTTCTCTTTTCTCGATACGTAACTCTCCCTCGTAGAAAATTAATGCAGTACCAAGCGCCCGCATTATAAATGAAAAGGGTGGGTTTTACCGATGGACTAAGCAGTGGAACCTTTTAAGTTCCGTCTATAGTCATGTGCGAGTAATTTAAGGGTCAGTTGTCGTACAAACTGATTTCTTTAAGAATGTTGATCAAGATTTTTGTTATCAACTTATCATCAGTGACTCTTCCTGTTCCATCACATTGTTGCGGGACGAACATAGACCCATCCTAGTTCTGGGCCTGGGCAACTGTTTTGGACTCAATTTATGAACAAGAACGATTTTTTGGGGACCCCCAGAATTTGAGAGGACCATCCCCAAATTTTTCTAAAGTCATTAGAAAGTAATTCTTGGCTTTTCCTATCCATATAATTTTATTAATGGTTAAAATATTCTTATTTACTTAGAAGTTAATAATATGAGTTGGATTAGTTGATTGTTAGTTTTAGATTAGATATAGAATTAGAATTATTGTAAGGGACAAGAAGAGTTTTTGAATTTTTTTTTAAAAACCTAGGTTAGGTGGTTGTTAAACTTAAAATGAATGACTCTAGCGCAAACTAGTAGGAATTTAAACCTTTAAATCACAGAAGAAACAAATTATTCGTCAATTTTCCCAACAATCCGGTAATGGATGATTTGTTAGAAGGTGAATGTAATCTTCCCCAAACCCAATCTTAACCCTAAAATTAGGGTTTTTACGAGATTAACGAGACCACAACAAAGAGTATGAAGATTATAATGTTTGGGATACTCGGGTATACTTGTTAATGTGTTTTTGTTGCTTGAATTGGCTTAAATTTGAGGTGAGTTTGGATGCAGAATTTTAAAGGTGGGATTTATGGGTCCAGGGGATTTGGTGGAATTACGTTTTCCTTGGTACGTTTGGTTGCCTAAATCCTCTGGAATCACGTTTCCTACGAGAATCACTTTTCCAGCAAATCCTCCATATGGAGTCCGACCCCCCCCCCTAAGATTTGATGAAAAACTTATCAAGGGATTTATGGACCCACTTTTCTTAATCCTGAAATTCCATATTATACAATTTTAAGATTCTGAGGGTAATACCAAACAGTACATGAATTTTAAAACAAGGGAAGTCTATGAATCCTAGGTATTTTAAGTGAGTTACCAAATACACGAGGGATTTGTAATCCCATGGGATTAAAAATTCCTCGGAAGTGTGAATTCTGCAACCAAACCCACCATTGGTGAAAATATAACATTTTATAGCTTGGCTTCGGCAAGCTCGATATAGGTTCGGCTAGGACAATGAAGAACACAGGTAGCCGAACTCTGAGTTCATGGAGTGAATGGATATTTGGACTAAGTTCGACTACATTTTTGGGTGAACCAGTGTAATATTCGGCTAGTTCGATTCCAACTTATTCCTAGCCAAACTAGTAGTTAAAACTATTGGTGGTAGCCGAATTTAGCTGGTAGTAGTACTAGTGGTAGTAGCGGAACTGAGGTGTTTGGTTAAGTTGGAAGTGGTCGACCTATCTGATCTTTTTGTTCGGTTATGACTTTAATAGACTTACAAACCGAACATTTCCCTTTTTTTTTAATAGATTTGAATATTTGTGAATCCAACAATGTGATTTTTAACCGTTCTTTTTGTTCGGTTAGTTCTGTGATAGGCTTTTCTAACCGAACAATACTTTTTTACCACTTGGAAGTTGTTAACAAAAGTATTTAAATTAGGGTGTGATGTTGTTTAGAAATGGTAAATAAAGATTCGATTCTCGAACTTGTGAAGGTGATGATTTTAGAAAATAATGATTTAAACTAACTCTAGAAAATTCCAGGAGTAAGAAAAAGACTAAATAACTTAAAGATGATTTTTGAATAATTTTAAACGTACCAGGAATCAGGAATCAGGTAATTCTAACAACCTATGTGATTAATCAGATAATTCTTTTTAATTTAATTGAAGCCCAAATAATTGCCAAAATTGGTTTTGTTATGCTAACAAACAGAGGTAAATCACAAGCATGGATTATCAAAATTAATTAACTAAGCATAATCCATCAAGCAAAAGCACAACTGTTGAAAGAAAACCGTTTTTACTATTCGAAACTATGCAATTTTAATGATAAAAGAATTATAAATAATTATTAGAAAATAATTAAATCACATAAAATTGAGAAAATTACCTTATCCATCATCCCAGTAAATAGACTTAGCTCATGGTGAAGAAAACTTGCTCAAAAGTTGATTTCATTGCTCAAAATATTGATTACAAGGTTGAATAACGCTGTAACAGCTGATTTGATACGCTTATAAGCGTTACAGAAGAGGGTTCAGCTGTTACAGAAAAGTTTAAGCAACAAATGGTTTGAAGCAATAGACGACAGGAAAATTCAAATCAGCAACACATATAAATGTTACTGAGTCTTCTTCTCCGGCAGTGATGGATGAAGAACACGCCGGCCGGTGCAGCAGCAGCTCGTCGGCGGTGACGGAATATTGACCGGAAATCTCTAAACTCTTCTCTAAGCTTTTGTGTTCGATTCTCTTGGCTTCTCTTGGTATTTATAGATAGTAGAAACCCTAGAGAGAGTTCTAAACCTAATAGAACTCTCTAAAACAGCCCACAAATCCCATTCCTAATCGAAATCAAATTCCGGCCAAATACATGATTTACACACTGATTTCACGGGATCTTTTTGTTGTTTCTCGATTGTTCTAGCTTGTGTGGGTTATCTACTAACATTTGGAACAATCTGGAAGAGAACAATCCATATCTCAATTCAAACAGCGTACACAGTTACACTTCCGGCGATTCCCGCTGAGTTGGATCGGCCGAGTCGACTCGCTGGCTCGCTGGGTTGACCCGCCTGGTTGACCCGCTGGGTTGACCCGATCCAGCTCAGCCCGATCCAAGGGTGCCCCAATCCAAAGTGTGGGTGCCTTGATCCATTTTTCCGGGTGCTTTGAACACTTTTTGAGCCAATTTTTCCACAAATCTTTATTCTTCTAATGTACCTACAAAAGCAATAAAACACGTAATAGACACAAAATCGAATACTAACTCACTAGAAATTAAGGTGCAAATTAGACACTAAAATGTGTCTATCAGGGTGAAGGTCTAGTACAAACCAAGATACGAAATTCATAAAATTCTATTGAAGGAAAACAAATTACATTGAAGGAAACGAATTACAATGAAGTAAAAGATTTAACGTACTTCATAATATTACACTCGAATACTTACAATATGTCGAAGTACGAGACATTTTGAACCAACACTTGATAGCATGCATGATGCCTGAATTTTTTGCCAACCTCCTTCTTATACTCGGCTTTACCATGAGTTTTCTGAAAAATGATATCAATAATAAGTTAGTAGTATATTAAAATCGGATTTGATTAACAATCTAACCGATATATACTTACTATTTCATCACTTCCGAGATCCGGATATAAATATTTCATGCCGTCCAAATTCTTTCTAAAAAACAACATCGATCGTAGTCCATTTCGAATCTTTCCTTCATGTTTGTTATTAATATTGATTTTTTATTTCCGTCTAACGTCACAAAACCCCAAAATACGCGCTTCCAAAAAACATCCAAGGTTGATCTGTGTTGATGTTTAATTGTTCGTCATACTTTATGACCTTCGCCTACGCGCGAACTACTGCAACATCTTCTTGGTGGTGAATTTAGTACCCATTTTTTTCTTTTTTGGGATGATGAAGAAATGAGAAAGTATTTGAGAAATGTGGGGATTTTTTGGTGAGAGAAGTTTGAGTATAATTTATAAAGAGAAGTGTGAGGTTATTTGTCGTGGTAAGAGGCGTTTTTATAGGTCGTAGAGACCCAAAGGCTAGTGTATGAACCCAAATTTTGAGAAACTAGTCGTTGGCTCAAGGTTCTAAAGGGTCATTTTTGCAACCTATAGAAAGTTCGGTTAGGATATGTTATTATCGATATAGACGAACTTTTAAAATATCAAAAAATTGTATTCAAATAGAAGGTTCAGCAAGATCGATAATAGGCTACCGTTAACCGAACTTATAGGTATAAATCAAAAACAAAAGTTTGGTTAAGTTTAAAATTGGTATTTTAACCGAACATTTATCTGTTTTTTTCCAAATTTTTAATTTTTCTCAGCCGAACTTTGTTTTTCTCAACCGAACTATATGTTCGATTATTACCAACAATAGTTAGATTAAGCATAAAGGTGCAACACGTTGAACAAAAACAATGTAATGTTCTGCTGAAAACAAAAAAATTAAAATCCGATCAAACTTTTCGTTCCCATTTTAGAGTAAAAAGTTCGACTGAGAGGCTAACTATCGATCTAGCCGAACTCTCAATTTTTGTTCTCAATTAAAAAGTTCGGTCTCAAACTATTGAGAAACCAAAAGTTCGGCTAGCCATTTTATTCTTTTTCAGCCAAACTATTCTTGGTGTTCTTGAGAAAATAAAGTTCGGTTGATAATATACTAAATTCCTAGCCGAACTTTTTACTGAAACCACATTTTGAACTCTAGTATTCATGATTTGAAGTCGAATCAACAATCATAAACGCATAAAAACGAAAGGTTTTGTCATGAATTACCTTCTAATTTGCATGTTGGCTTGGTCAGGAATTGGTTCTCTTTTTTGGGGCTTAATTTCGGGTTCAACAACCGGCTCTTCAACTTCTTATTAATTTGGTTGATTCGCTGCTTGATTTGCAAGCGCCGCAATCCCGGGATTAGGTCGTACATCTCTTCTACATTGTTTAACACGAGTCATTTATAGACGATAAAATTAATCGACGATTAAATTCGTTTATGAATCAATGATTAATCGTTTATGGAAGATGAAAAGGGAAAGAGGAGAAGAAGAGTTTTGAAAAAAAAAATCGGTTATGTTATGATGTTGTTTTAGGATTTAGGATTTAGGTTTATATTTGTTTTGGTTTAGGTAGTTATTAGATTATGATAAATTTAATAAAGGGTATCTTAGTCATTTTATCATATTATGACACCCCTTAACTTTGTAGGACAGATGGTCTAAGCACGGAAGGGTCCCCTCAAATTCTGAGGGGTCCCCAAAAAATCGTTCTAATTTATTCGAGGGTCAGTTGTATCTTGGCCTCATTAGTTCTCCAACATGTTTTTAGGGGATGGAGTTCAAATGTTTTAGGATTGGGTACTTCTTGGGTTCCTCCCATTCAGGGTAGTAAGATAAGGGGTACCTAGGACCTGAGAAATGATAAAGTTTCTTTTTCTTTTTTAAAATTATTTTACTATTCTTATATTATTACAAAATCTAATTTACTTCAAAATTATTAAATTATTTTTTGGTTTACTTATTTTGTTTGATGGTAAAACGGGGTGATGAGGTGGATGGTAATGTTACCGGTACGATAGCACTAATTTTTTTTACGAAAACATAGTAATCAATGATTTCGTTCATAAGAAAAAAATAACTTACAATTAGTTTTCACATAGTAACAATAACGACGTATCAATAATTAAAGTATTACAATGTCAAGGGAACATCACATTTTTCTTTAAAGGCATAATATCGTACATTATCAACAGCACACCATCAGCTTGTATCGTAATCGACGGTACATGGATACTAGATTCTAGTGTTATTTATCATATAAAATTTCGAGAAGTTTGATGGAGAAGTACGTATGAGAATAATATTACTTATATGATAGTTGGTATTGGTAGTATTCGAATCAAGATGCATGATGGTATGGTCAGAGAGCTATAGGAAGTAAGGTGTGTACCTGTTATGAAGAAGGACCATATTTCACTCGAAACTTTGGAAACTAAGGGCTATAAGCTAGTAGCATAGAATGGCGTTTTAAAGGTAATCTCTGGATCTATATTAATTATGAAGGGTAATTGACATTATAATTTGCACTGCTTAATTGAAAGTACAATAACTGGAGATGTGTCTATTTCTGAAAACATTGAGACTGCGACTATTGAGACCACGAAGTAATGGCACATGCAACTTGCCCATCCTAGTGAGAAGTCGTTATATTATTTAATTCGACAAGATTCGTTGAAAGGTGTTATTGCCCGCAAATTAGTTTTGTGAACATTGTGTGAAAGGCAAGAATACCATAACAAGTTTTGGCACAACAATACACAACACTAGTGGAGTTCTTGACTATGTTCACTCAGATGTTTGGGGTCTCTCCAAGAATGCATCATTTGGAAGGAAACATTGGGTTGTGTCATTTATTGATGACTATTCCAGGCGTGTATGGGTGTACACCATGGGACATAGAAGTGATGTCCTAAAAGTCTTTATCAGGTGGAAAAAAGCAACTGAGACTCAAACTGGCAGAAAGATCAAGGTACCACATTTGGACAATGGTGGTGAATACAAAAGTGATTCATTCTTACAGGTATTTCAGGATGAGGGGATACATATGCACTTAACATTTAAGAAGGAAAACATAACAAAATGGGGTAGCTGAATGCATGAATCGTATTTTGCTGGAGAAGGTACGATGTATGTTATCTAATGATGGATTAAGTAAAGCGTTTTGTATTGAGGCAGTTATATATGTGTGCTTCCTCATTAATAGGTTGCCATCATCTGCGTTAGGAATGAGAAGATGTGTTGCATGATGAGATGGAGTTTCTTCACAAGAATGACATATGGGTTCTTAGGAAGGTTCCAAATGGTAAGAAAGTCATTGGATGTAAATGGGTATATACTAAGAAAGAATGATCTCAAGAGAATCAAGCTCTTTACAAGGCAAGGTTATTTGATAAAAATTATGCCCAAAGAGAAGGGATTGACTACAACTAGGTGTTTTCTCCAGCTGAGAAGCACTCATCATTCCGATTTTATTGGCCTTGATAGCACAATTTGATTTAGACCTAGTTCAAATAGATGTCTACACGACGTTCTTGCATTGTGATATAGAATAAGAAGATATCTTTATAACTCAACCGAGTGGGTTCAAGGTTGCTGGAAAATAAGATTGTATATGTAAGCTGAAAAAGATCGTTGTCTGGGCTGAAATAGTCTCCAAGACAGTGGTAAAAGAGATTTGATCGGTTTATGATTGGCCATACATACACAAGGAGTCATTATGACCATTGTGTATACTTCAAAAAGCTATGTGATGGGTCTTTCATATATTTCTCTTGTATGTCGATGACATGATGATAACATCGAATAACAAGAAAAAAATTGATAATTTGAAACTCAAATTGTCAACTGAGTTTGAGTTGAAAGATTTGGGAGAAGCTAAGATTCTTGGTACGCATATTCAGCTTGAAAGAAAGAAGGTAAGGTTTGTTTGTCTCAGAAGGCATATTTGAATAAGGTGTTATAAAAATTTGGTGTCTACGAAGGAACTAAATCTGTAAGTACTCCACTTACTCCTCACTTTAAGTTGAATTCTGATATGTCTCATACTACTGAAGAAGAGCGTGAATACATGTCCCAAGTCCCATATGCTAATGTAGCTTCATGTATTC
>JAJJMC010019063.1:5061662-5080337 GCA_023531435.1 Papaver californicum
CTTTATATGCATAATCCTGGTAAACGACATTAGCAAGCTGTGAAATGGATTTTAAGTTAACTTTATGGTACAATTGATGTTGGATTGGAGTTTATAAAGGAAGATGGAAATAATCAGCTGTGTGTTAGTTATGTGGATTCTAACTATGCTGGTGATTTGGACAAAATGCGTTCAACTATAGGGTATGAGTAAGTTGGAGATCGATTTTGCAGTCTGTTGTGGCTCTCCCAACTACTGAAACAAATTATATGGAAGTGACATAGGCATTTAAAGAGGTTATATGGTTACATGATTTGCTAGATGATTTAGGTGTTGTGCATGAACAATTTCCCATGCGTTGTGATAGTCTTAATGCAATTTACTTGGCTGAGAATCAAGTTCATCATGCGAGAACGAGACATATAGATGTGAGATTTCACTTGGTCATAAAAATTCTTGAATAAGTAGACATTTCCATTGTGAAGATCGATACCAAAGATAATTCAGTTGATATGTTGATAAAGTAGTTATTAGGGTCAAGTTTTGTCACCGCTTGAAATTGATCTATATTTTTCCTGTTTGGTGAGACCCTTTGGGGTAAAGGTTCTTAGAAACCTGGTGGAGACCTTCTAGCAAGGCCATTAAGTGAACTACGATCGGTTTGATTCCTTGCGGAGGATACGTAGGAAGCCTTTGGTGCATTCGATGTTGGGAGACGTAGGTGATTTTGTTATTGATCAACTCATGCATGAATGCATGATCCGAGGCATAGTTTGTTGACTAGGTCGGTGGAAGCTTAGTTTGGATAAACCGAACCTAATTGGTTTAGAGTTTATGATTAACTTTTATATGTTTACTTGATCCTATAGTTTATGTACTTAATAGCTAAGTTAAGAAAACCCTATTCTTGTAGAATAAGTAAAGCGTCCTACCTATATTTATATAAATAGCCCATTAGAGAACCTAGAAGTCACACGAAAAATTCTTCTTCTCTTCTTAGGTTTTATATGTTTTCTCCTTACTATAATATATAAAATCACTTATTTCTTCCCGAGGATTCAACGTTGTTAAGTTCTTGTTCTTGTTTGTGTTCTTTGCAGTTATAGAATACTATTGTGTGTAACTGTGCAAATCGCTTCCATGGGATTTAGGCCAACATGTAACAACATATTTGCAACTTGTTTATTTTCATAAAAAGGTTATGTTATTTCTCTTCTAATAGTTCTTAATCTCTTCTCT
Source organism: Papaver californicum (assembly GCA_023531435.1). Taxonomy (NCBI): domain Eukaryota; kingdom Viridiplantae; phylum Streptophyta; class Magnoliopsida; order Ranunculales; family Papaveraceae; genus Papaver; species Papaver californicum. Next base: position 5,062,881 of record JAJJMC010019063.1, read on the forward strand.
CTCTTTCGGATCTTAAAGATTTCACCATTGTTAACTACTACCAGCTTCGACCGCAGATGGCTGAGAACTGATTTTAGGGTTTACTGAAGGCAAAATGAAAGGAAAAGGAGACCATGTTTGTGATTCAGGGGATTTTTGGTAATTTAAGACTACATAAGATGTGTTTAGCTTGGGCAGATTAACCAAAAAGGATATTATGAGTATATATTTTGAATATATGGTTATTGAAGAAGTATCTATTTTTACTTGTCTTCTAAACACAAGAATTCAAACTCAAGGTTAATCAACCAAAAATGTGTTAGTAATATTGCAGGTGACGGAAGGTGTTATTTTTTTTTGTAAGAATGTAATGCTCAAGAACAAGTCTATTACCCGAAATACTTATCTTCCAATCTATTCAATACAAAAAAACAGTGAAACATTGATAATATGATTATAATCACGTCAAGAGATTTTTTTTATTTTTTTTTGATTGGTCAATAATAGGAGATTCATTGAAAAAGAGGTACTTAAGGGGGTACCTCAACCCAATAAATACAACCGATACAAAAAAAGGAAACCGAGTTTGGAATCGATCACCCAAAGAAAGGAACAAAGAACAAAGAGTCAAGTGAAACTAATAAAAAACATACACCAAACGTCTCATATCCAACTCAAAGCGGCCGATAGAAATATGAATCCCATAAAGCTATCACCATGTTAGCCGTTAAACCCAACATCTTAGTGTTTGACTTCGTCCAAAAATATATTTGCATCTTAATATCTCTAATTATACTTTCCAAATTTCTCTTTTTGTGATTGAAGATTCTAGAATTCCTTTCTTTCCAAATGCACCACCATATTGCAACCGGTAAGTTGTTCCATACACGGTTAAGTCTTTCATCACCCCAATCATGACTCCAAGCTTTTATAGTTACAGAAATATTACGATCGTAGTTCCAATTGAAGTTGCATCCTTCGAAAAAATAACCTCAAATTCTCTTTGTTTGCTAACAATCATAGAATAAATGGACACTTGTTTCATCTTCTTTTTCACAAAACCGACACACCCTATCCACATTCATTCCCCTTCTAAAAAACTTGTCCGTCGTCATCAACTTTTCATGGTATAGAAGCCATAGAAAAAAATTTACTTTGTATGGATAATATCGACTCTAAATAATCTCACTTATGAAGCTAATATCGCTTTGGTCACAGAGAGAATCAACACCACACTTAACCGTATAAGCACCAACCGTGTTGTTTCTATCCATCATCCATACTCTAGAGTTTAAAACGGTAAAACCCCTTCATGAATATTCACCACTTCTATTAATGAGCTTATGGAAGTAACCTCCCTTATTATGGCTTGAGAATATCTACTCCTAGACATGAACTTCCATTTGATGCCGTTATTCAAGATCTCATATAACCTAGCCACCACTTGTTTTTTTGTTCTTGAAGCTTCAAAAGCCAAAGGAAATCTATTGCATAAGATACCGTCTCCAATCCAAAGATCTTTCCAAAATCTAATTTCATTTTCCACGTCGATCTTAAATTTCACATGTTTGTTGAAATCCTTGAGCTCATTGTAAATATTGTGCCATAAACTACACCCCTCGAGCTCATTATAAATATTGTTCCATAAACTACACCCCTTTGGTCCTTTCAATTGAAGAGTTTCCAACCGGTTGGTGATTCTCCAATTTTTTTTATAATTATCTTTTTCTAAAAGCATTTTTTCTGTTTCAAATCTCCGCCACCAATTTTTTTTCCGTTCCAAATCACGTCAAGAGATAATTCCCCATTTTTAAAAGACGTAATAACATTGGATCTTTTGTTCCTTGGTATGTTTTGCCTAAAGGACTAAAAGCATATTTGCCTCAAAGCTGTGGATGCAATACTTGAATGATCATCTAAGAAACTAAGTTTGGTTAGAATCCGAGTACCTCATGTTGCATTTTTGGCAGATTAAGCTGGACCGGTGGCTAATGTTAACCTGAACTATCTTCTAAATGAAGATGGTAATTGACTTATCTTCTAAACTAAAGTCATCGTCTCATCGACATCACACATCATGTAACTATTCATTCTAAGCTAGTGTATTGGGTTAGGCCCCCAAATTTTTTCCAGAACATAAATGAATGGATTAAGATTTAAGCAACTCATTGCAATTAAACTCTTTCACAGTCTCTTGTCCCTTAACTTTAGACCATCACAATTAAGCAAATATTTAATCACTGTAACCGGGCTTCAACATAATCACGAAAGTTGAATCACTTTTCCCTCCATATATGTTTTCTTTGTCATGAAATCTCCATAAGGAAATCAATGTTATACACCATTTGAAAGCTGGAAATCACCACCCAAAAGGCGCAGTATTGTGTAGTATCAGTATGGGATATTGTAGTAAATGCGTCCGTATGAGTTGATACATCGGATACGGACATGTGACTCCTTTCAAAAAGTCCGTGCTTCTCAGATTGAGAGCAACACTTTATCCACCACACTCTACACAAAAGTACGCCGAAGAGGTAATACTCTTTTGGACCCCACTGACTTCATTAATGTTTCATGCCCCCTCCACATAACAAACAATATCCTGGTAAAAAGATTCCTGAGCTTAACCAATCTTATGGGCGGTAGAAAATTAATAACTTTGATGTGATACACAGTGAAAATCTTTGCCCATAACCAACAAGGCAACAACAATAAAAATATAGAGAATATATCCGACTATAAAAGAAGAAGTTGGTTATCACAGTTTAAGGAATGTTGGAAACAATGGCAACATATATATAACATTATTTATACCCACACCAAAATACTTTAATTAATATTTATGTGGAAAGAAAGAAATCATTGTTAAAACCTGTGTGATTTTTGGCAGGAAATGTGTGTTTGGTTGATTCTTCTTAAGTTTCAATTTTACTGCAGTATTTATGCATAAGTACTGAAAGCGGACAAATTTGCACTGAGCTCCATCACATTTCATTTACAGAACAGTACAATAATACACTGGATTTTCAATTAATAAAGAGAGACAAAGATGTAAGTAGGCATTCCCTTAGGAGGAATTCAAATGTGAATTAGTTTACATTACACTGTTAATTAAGTACAAAAAATATTAATCAAAACCCAAAAAGAAGAATAAAAAAAATCCACAAATCAGTAAAACCAGAAAAAACTAGATAAGAAGACCCATTAAACTCGAATTGAGGTTAGTTCAAATCAAAATCAATACCTGAAATAGCTTAAAGTTGTATATATTTTGGTCTATCTGTCTTCAATAATCAGGCATAAATTGAGAATTTTTTGCTTCTTCAGCAGTAACAGCTTGTTGTTCAGTAACCCTTAGCCAAATACAAACAGCAGTAAAACTAAGAAGCAAACTTAAGAACCCACTTCCTAAACCAATACCAACAATAGCCATTACTGATAAACTTTTCGTCTTCAATGGTGGTAATGGATAACCATAAACATCGTTATTACCCATAAATGAAGTTGCATTGAACTTTGGTAAATTCCCACTTCTATTCCCCAATGAAGCTGGAATTGGACCTGATAATCTATTATTCGAAACATCGAATGAACTCAATCTTACTAAACCCCCTAATTGCTGTGGGATTGAACCTGTTAACAGATTATTATGCAGATCTATGATATTAAGATATGCACAGGAAGAAAGCTGAGGTGGGATGATACCAGTAAGTCGATTAGCAGAAAGATTAAGAACAGCAAGATTAACAAGGAGCTGAATATCAGAAGGAATGGGTCCTGTTATAAGGTTTGAAGAAAGATCAAGTGATTGAAGATTCGTGCAATTAGAAAGATAAGGAGAAATTGAACCACGAAGAGATAAATTAGTAAGAGAGAGTTTGTATATTCTTCCATTATTACATGTAGCTCCTTGAAGATATGAAGTAAAACCATTACATGGGTTAGCGAAATTGGTTGCAGTCCAATTTCTAAGACAATTGTTTGGGTCTTGTAATGATTTTTTAAGTTTTGATAGACATTCTTCATCATCTGGATCTGATGATACTGTATTTGGAATATATGATACCCAAGTTACTAGAATCAGAACAAGTAGAAATTTTGTTGCCCATATACCCATCTAATTACTTTCTTGTTTATCTCCTCGTTGGGTTTCCTCTTGTTTCTGAGATCTTGGGAGATACAACTGAGTAATTCTCACTGTTTGGTTTTCTTGAATTTTCCTTTTCTGTTGTTCTGTGGGTTCTTGGTTTTGGTGAATGAAGAAGAAGCAAGCAGAGGGAGGGAGAGGAGGAGAAAAGTGGGGAAAGTCTAGTAAGTGGTGGGGGTGTAGGTGGGGGTTTAAACCAGTGGACAGATAAGAGTGAATTACAGGAAGGAAGAAGGGTATCCAGGTCTTCCTCTTGAGGAGAGGAGGGGTATTAGTATTTTATAGTGGTGTAAGTGTGAGTATTCTAAGTAGAAAAGAAAGGCATTGTTGTCTGTCCGTATCTGATTTGATTTCTTTAAGCACTGGATTAGTCTTTTTTTTCTTTTTTTTTTTATAATGTGAAACAGAAAATGAATACAGAAAAATCCACGTGGTAAATTATCTGTTTCTTTTTTGTTATGAATCTACAGATGGGTTCCGCTTGTACACATAATTATACAGCGAGGAGGAGGAGAAGGTGATCCATAGTTATCCAGGTCGAAAGATCGTCCATTTCTTAGATATTATGAGCATAAATAAGCTTAGTTTGAAATGGTTTTTAATCAGTCTGATCATGCCCTCCTCCTAACCTTGAGAAATTCAGAGATAGTATAGTCTAAGTCAGTGGTCAATGACACGAGTGAGCTACAAATATAGGTAATAATACATATTTAAGAAGCTTCTTTTTTCTTTTATAGAAAAAGAATTGGGGTGTCTTTTTCCGTTATTTTGTTTTTCTTTCTTGTTTGATGATGAAACAAAGCAAAGCACGCCTAAATTTGGATGAGCCGCGAGTGATTATAATATATTCCTTTTCATTAAATTAAATTTACCAAAGACGCCAAAGAAATGAGAAATCAACAAATTAATACTAGTGGCATTTATCTTTGATTAATTTCTAGTCAAAACTTTTATTCTTTCAACAGACGCAAAGGAGATCATTTTACTTTGAAATTTATCTTGGTCGAATGAAGGGTAAGTAGACATCATCTCATGAGTAAGTTCCCACTTTAGCCTGTACATTACGCACAGCAACTTGTTTAGGTTTCTGGTCTACCAGGCACTAACGTTTGGCTCCAAGCCTCCAACAGCTTGGTCCAAGTAAACTTTCATTAAAAATTGTGTACTAAGAAGTAGAGGTGTAAATTGGACCGTACCAGCACATTCCAATTCAATCCAGCATGTGAATTAGCCCAGTTCACGACAGTTTCATATACTGTGATGGACCAGACTAATCGGCTCAGTTACACAACACAATACGTGATACAGATTAACACATGACACGACACAACACAACACGTTAAAAAAGTACGTCATAATATGTATAAAACACTATGTAATACAGTATAATACGACATATTTTGTGTATAATTTACAAAAGAATGTTTATTATAACCAATTTTTGATATTTTATCTTCGTTATGGTGTGTTATTTATACAACAACACATATAATATCTAAATATTTAGAAAATATCAATTCTGAAAAATATAAATAAATATGCCAGGCACAACACAACACGAAACAGTACGCCCTCAAACACGGCACATCTTAATTTTTGACACGACACAACACGATGGGTTTGCTTCTTAGTTGGTTGTGCTGAGCTGGGCCGACCTATTTTACACCTCCACTAACAAGATACCATCCAATACTTCCAGCAAAACATAACTTAAAGTTGTTTTTGCCTCCAATTGATTTCCAATACTGCTACAACGTTGTCAAATTCCACAGAAGTTACCAATCAGTTGGATTCAGTGGTGAAGTTAATTTTATATTTGATGAATTTTTTAACCCATGTAGTTTATGAGGCTTATAAATTTTGTACCCATCTAGATGAGGGTGATAAGGGGTGTCTAAAAAGGGTGAAACTGCTAAATTATTCTCACTATGAAAACGTAAAAAATTAAATCTATTTCAATCTCATTTCATTAAAACTTATGTTTTTTATTAACCGATTTTTTATTTACTTTTCTTCTATTCTCTCTCGTTTCATTTTCAAACTAAAACATCGTCGATTATTTCGTCGATCGCGGATTCAAAAACCAACTAATCGTCTTTCTTTTTCTATATAACTACAATGGTAAAGTCGCAAAACTGATTCGATTTAAACAATCGAAGCCGGTTATTGAAAACGAAGAAGAAACTTTGGACGCAATATAAGCTGAAAAAATGTCAAAGATCAGTTTTTTCTATTAACTCATTCATCTTAATTACGTTTTTGATTCATGGATAAAATCAAAAATCAAAAATTTTGAAAATTAGGTTTTTGTGTTTAACCAAAATCGGTCGATGTGACCGTTCACATGGACCGATTCCTTACTTAATCGGCCGATATGCACATAAACGTCAACCGATTATTCTTGATGTTCTTCGTGGTTGAAGAACATCAGCTCAAAATTGGTGGATGTGGACATTCATATCAAACGATTCTGATCACGACAAAGATGACCAACATGATGGTGGCGATAATAATGGTACTCCAGATCGACTAGCTAAACAAGGTTGAGGTACTCGTGGTGGCGATATTGATGTATAAAGATAACTTATGGATTCAAACTTATCTCTTAACTATGGATAATTATGGAGTGAGACCTATGTCTTTAACTTTGTAATTTTTAAATTAAATCATGTTAGGTTTGTTAGTGTATGGACGAATGAACTTTTAGCTAAGATGAGACAAAAAAACTACAATTTGGGATAAAAATGCAGGTATTCTGGCAGCTTTTTAAATTACAATCAGTCGATAAGTACATGAATAACGACCGTTTGTAATTTTTGGCAAAAGTCACAAGTTCACAATTGATTTAAATGTCCATACGTATCAGTCGATTCTGGGGCAAACATTTCCATAGGTTTGTCAGGATTACATAATCGCTTGGCATAGACATTCATATTGATTGATTCTGTAATCCTTATGAATTGCCAGTTTTTTGTTGGTTTTTTAGGTTTAAGTCGATCGATGTGGATATTCATATCGAACGATTCTAGTTAGAGGAAATGCCAATTATTACTAAATATTTTTTAGGTTACAATCAGTCGATATGGACATCCTTACCAGTCGATTGTATCAAGCCATTTAATGGTTATTTTAGATAAAATCGTCGATGTGGACATTCTTATCAGTCGATTGTTACAAGCCAATTTTTTAATTGGTTTTTTAGATGAAATTGTTCGATGTGGACATTCTTGACCGCCGATTGTGACCAGTTATTTCAGTTTTGATTTTTTTGAAAAAAAAAAACAACTAGTTGTTGGGTTTTCCTTTATATAAGGAGGACCTTTTTCCCAAACCCAATTTACCCAAAACTTGCATCTTTCATTTATTCCTACTCATCCACTAATAATAGAGCTTGGAAAATGGCATGGTTACCAGACGAAGATATGGAACTCGTTAAATCGTCATTCCCGCCTTCCAAGAACGTTTAGATGAATTTTTTTTTATGTCTTGGAAGAGAGTTAAAGAATTATGTGGTGAGCGCACCAGGAATCCTAAATGCCGCAAATGGAAAGACTTAGCATTTAGATTCGACAACGTCAAAAGAGATATATGAGAGTACCGTAAAATTCGACACATGGTTAACGACCATCATCCCTAAGCTCCTTGTAGTGAAAAAAAGAATAATTCAACATGTATATTCCTATATCATCATTTAATGCATTCTAACTTACCATTCATTTAATTTCAGATTAGGCGATCTGCGAGTCTATGGGAATACATAATGGTTAACGATAGTTAACGAATACGAAGGAATATACCATGTTGAAGAAACGTGCTCGGAGATTCATTGATGATGTATTAATATCCAAGATGATAGACTATGCATACTGAGTTATGTAGTCCGCTAATTTTTAAAACTATGTAATATGCTAATTTTTAAAAATTACAAATGAAGATTTTGTTTATGAAAATAGCAAAATCAGTTTATATGAGCACCCACATAAGCCGATTGTGTTGTGAAAATCGGCCAATATGGGCATTCTTCATGGATGGAAAACATCAATCCAAAATCGACAGACGAGTGCCATCTTATTCATCGATTCTAGTTTGATGTTCTTGATAAAAGTTTAATTTTTTATATTCTTGTTGATAAATTAGCACCGTTAATTTCATAACTAACATGATTAATCAACTACTAATTAAATTAATTATTAACTAATATTAATTAATCAAAGTTAAATTAGCTAGTAATAAAAATAGGTGGATAATGAGTTTTCAAAAGTGGGAATTAAGTGTTTGATACGAATCCAACTCTGTTTTACTCATTTGGTTTTGGGCTTAAAATTCCAAAAAATAAATAACCTAATTTATTGAAATAACCTTTAAAAAGAAGAGGGCAATATGATTAAAAATGTTTGATGATGTCATCATCCTAATGGCAGAAATATCCTTGTGTGTAAAAACTCTATCCTTCAGGAATATATTGTCAAGCAAACTTAAATATAATATCTCACAAATCATATGTCGGAATTTGATAAAATTTATATATTTAAAAATCTTTTTGAAGGACCTACACAACGAGCATAAATACAAAAAAATTAAAATTTTCGTTTTTATAGAAAATATATTATTTTCTAAACGATTTTTTTATTTTATATTCGTTTTAAAGTGCATTATTATCCACAATGTTTTTTTTTTTTAAATGTAACTATTATTCTTAATGTTTTTTTAAAGTGCGACTATTATCCACAATATTTTTTAGAGTGCATCTATTATCCATAATGTTAATTAACTTTATATAAGAGCCAGAAAACTCTCTTTTTGATTTTATAAATATTTGTATGGATTTTTAGAAACAAAATTAGTAGTGTTTGTACACTATAAAATGGTATACAAAGAAAACTGTATGTAATTGTTGCACATGAAAATATTAGTGTGGATAATACATGCACTCATATTGATCTGTGTAGTAAATATAGAAGTTGTATATCATAATTAACATCATAAACAAGACAAACTTGATATGTGCATAAATTACGCACACATTCGATTTGTGCAGAGGATATCCACACATCAATTATATAAAATCCTATTTGATTTTAAGAGTTTTCTTAAATATGCACAAACTCGAACTTAAAAGAGATTTTGGGGGAAAACAGTAGATTTTGGTAGATAGATCGGAGAAAGAAGGTGGTTTTAATTGGGAAAAAAATAAATAATTTTTTTTTTGTTTTATAACGGTGTTTTTTAGTATACATGGGAGAATACTTTTCTCCTGTTACAACTAGATGATCGTGCAACGGTGGGGGGTCCAACCGAAGATTGGACTTTTTGCAATTATTTTTCTATTTCTTCAAATCCATTGGTCATCTAAAACTATTGTAATCAATTATAAGTAAATTACAGTTAGTTTATAGTGCAATTGAAAGATTTTGATTCCAATTTGAAGAAATTTAAGTTAGATTTGAAGGAATTAGAGAATCAAGATATCGAAATGGTTACTAAAAGCTTTTTGCTACCATTTCAGGATTTTTTGCAACTATGTCAAATTCTTCTTTTTCATAATATCTTTTAAACTACACCAAGTTTGAACGAAATTTTGAAGCTAAACAATAAGTTATATATTTAATTTTATTATTTTCGTTTTAATTTAAAATAATATGGTTTAGATTTGAAGATATTTTTAAAAAAGCGAGATTGAAATAATTGTTATAAAACGACTACATTTTAGCTCCCATTGTGAACATATAGAAGGACTCCCTTTGGTTAAGATTGTTTCTAAGATAATTTGCATATTTTAGTAAATAACTCTATGCCAATGGAAATAAAATAAAGATGATTTTTGTTTATTGACTTAAAATTTTTTATTTAGAAATAATAATTAAAGAAATAGTTAAAAAAAAATAACATGAAGGTCATTCTAAAGGTCCAAATAAGATTTTTTCTAAGACCTTCATATTTATTTTAGCACCCTTTCTACTTTGTAGGACCTACTGTTAGAGATAAATTTTATTTAAATAAAGGTCTAAAATTCGGTGTCATGAAAAAATAAAACTCATAAAAAAAATAAAACTCTCACTTTTTGTTGGAGATGTTTTTAGTATAATAAAGCCAACGAAAAACGACTATCTCCTCCTATACGTCGTTTTAACTTTCTACTTTATTTTATTTCTATTTAATCATCCATATGTTGTTATGATGTATTTATCTATTGATGTGTTAACATGTCCTTGTTTGTTTAATTAAGTACGGATTCTTAATTAGTCTGGATTAGATCATTAGTTAGGAGCACTAATTGTGGAGTCATATTAACATATTAATTAGTTGTCGCTTACGTTAATTTTGTTGGATTTCGTTTAGTTGTATTATCTCCAACTAATTATATCTAAATTCTAATATTCTATGACTCATAACTCAAACGACATGCTTCGGCATTGTTTAGGATTTTCAATCTCCGAATCAATCACAGCAAACTTGAAATCAGGTCATTAGTTGCATAATCAATGCTGCCCCGGTTGAGCCATACAACAACCCAATAAAATCTTACAATAATTTTAAAGGGCGATTTGCCAAGGCTGTTACAGGGGGTAACCGATTTCACCATAGAAAACAAAGAAGTACTCGTTATTGGATCCACTAAACTTGTAACCCCGTAGAATTTGACAACTCCCGGTAGCAACAATACAATTTGCAACGAATTGGATGAAACACTGCTCACACTAATCTTTCTCATAGAAGGTGCAACTTTGAAAAAGCAAAGAAAACCCATCACTACCACATGAAAAATACGTGTTTGAAAAGCCTAAAGATCTTTTTGCTCTGTACTGTGTGGGGTGCATGGCATGGCCATTGGTAATCATTCACCATCTTCATACTTCCTGGTGAATTATCTCACTTCAGCATCTCATCAAGATCTTTTTGCAATTTGATTACCTAGAGTCCCATAATATATCTGTGACGGAAAGGAAATATGCAAAATGCTTCTCTCTAGGTGATGTATGCATGACCAAATTCTAACATCTTCTGTGTGCTGTTTTTTTCATTCTTAGATATCACTCCTATTGATTTTATTCCAAGAGAATACGCAAAAGTGAATAAGCCAAAATAAGAATCACACAATTCTTCAGTGTAACATACATTTTGAGAAACAGAATGATGAAACCCCATCTGCAGTTCTTAGAACTATTTATCCATCCTTATCAGATACTTCAGTGGTTCTTTTTCCTTCATAAATCCTTTTCTAACACCTAATTTAATTTAATTTACCACAGGTTCAAGTCAAATTGACAACTGTTTGAAGCACTCACAAGGTTGCACTTACACTACTTTGGTAACAGACCAGTCATGATAAGACAAGGACTAGACCTTAGAGGGGGCTTAACTCTTGAGAGATGAGAAAGTAGCACAAGTACATGTCTTTCGGCCAACACTATGAACATTAGAAAGCAAAATGTCAAGGACTAGTGTGAATAAGAAGTATTCTGAAAATTAGAAGTAAGTGTAATTCAAACTATCCACCAGTGTTTGTTTTAAATAGATGCTGTTTCAGATCACTGTTAAAGGTCATATACAAAACACTAATCAAGTTGAAAACTGTTACCGAAACTTCTATGAATAAAGATCTGAGGACATACCCGTAAAGCTGAACAATCTGAGTGGATCAGGTTGGAAAAGTTAATCTTGAATTCCTTCTGTTCTAATATGTCCATATTATTCTTCAGAAAGAAAAGAATGAAGTACTCCGAGCTAACTGCAATCTAACCCAAAAGCAGAAAAACTAACAAACTGGATCATTATTCCACATCCAGACCAGTATCAAGAAACAGTATAGAAGTCTAACTTAGTGATGGTTTAATGACCCCTTGAGTATGTTGATGGATATCATCTCTAAAACTGATGGTTGGCAAATATGTCAACACATGTATAAAATTACAATGTAATTTAAAGCTAAGAACTGAAAGTATTGAGCAACTTTATTCCTGGTAAATGAACTCCATATATTTTTACAAAAATGTGAAATACACCTATCCAAAGCAGATTAATGTTTAACTCGAATCACAGCAGTTTGTACACTGTAAGACTCAAGCCCTTTTCCCATGAATCTAACAGGAGTATCAGGTGTCATACCGACTGTGTCCAGCATGTCCCCATTAAGTAACATCTAGACGTATTGATCTTTTCTGATGGTTATATAAACTTCAGTACCAATACCCAGGGCACCTTTTCTTTTATATTCAAGAACAGAAAAACTCCAAGCCAAACTTCTCAGTCAACCATTGCTGTAATGTGCTTTTACCTTGCGTTTGATATGTTTACGACAACCTCATCGCCTCTATATCTCCCTAAACAAGATACAAGGACTAGGTTTCCAGATCATCCCTTGGAAGTATTTTACTGATGTTGAGAAATGAAAGGGTGGCAACAAATAAAAAACTCAAGATGCCGATGTAGCACCAGTCCATATATCGCTATCACTGCCGAATACATTGGTCTTAGAGTTGCGATTTTCTTGTATATAGGATATGCCAGACCAAACCCCACGAATAAATAAGATGCTAACAAATATTACAGTTCCCAGTGTGCAAATCACCTGAAGCCAAGGAAGGGATGAAGGAAATGTGCCAAGTTAAACTTAAACTAAGACATGTCAATATGATATGCAATACGGTAGTGCAGGTCCATATATCTAGTTATCTACTTCACATTCCAATCTGATTGAAGTACAAAATAAAATTTTGAAGGTTTTTAATTCCAGAAAATTGGCAGTATTCATAATCCAATATAGTGATGATTAATTAAAAACAATAATAAAAAGAAGCTAATGCGATAGTCAACTTGTTTGGGACTTTGTTAGCATGTCCCACGAATTGTTTTGCGGCAACACTTTAACATAAGTGAGACGCGTAGTGCAAAGACAAATTTCGCCACATCCAACACAAGTGATAAGAAGAGTAGTGATGGGCAGTAACAAAAGTATTACCTCCAGAAATGCCTTCAGAAGCCACAGGAATGTCAATATAATAACCCCGTTAACTGAAAATCCCACCTGCACTAACAAAACGAATTCACTCAATGATCTTGGCAAAATACATCAATCATGTTAATGTGATAATTAGATAATGGAATGTTATGGGTAGAAACTAGTCAAAGAAACCTTGCTTGATGTCCATTGGTTAGTGCACTCTTTTTCAAACAAATACAACAGAGACATGAAGCATTCCGTCGATTTTGATCATAGATAACCAGACGAAAACCATATTTCTTACATTACGATACCTCAGAAGTACCCATGCATTACTACTTAGTACAATTTTTATAAGCAAGAACCTTTCATGAAGGTAAAATTTCCAAATCTTTATCTAAGTGTTCCATCTGAAACTACATGCAAATAAATCGACCCAAAGATTGAAACTTCACTAAAAAGTAATCAAATCAATTGAAAGTATCAGCAATTTTTCTTATTCTAATTTTTCTGTAAATGAACTCGAACGACTAACCAATTTGGTTGAGAGAGAAATAGGAAGAACCGATCGAACAGCTTTTCTAGCACGATTTGAAACTTTTCGAAAAACATTCTGAACAAATCGAACAAGCAAATCTAAGCTTCGATCTTCATCTTCATCATCAGATTCGTCATCGTAATTAAAGTCTCCTATGCTGATGTTATTCCAATTTCTGGGATTGACAATTGCACTTTCACGATCCTAGTAAAAAACAAACGATTATGCAAAATTAAGGGTTTTTGCTTATGAACAAAACCAGAAAATTATTCGTTCTTGTTTTTGCCACCAGTAATGGAAAATGAAAGAGAGTACCTGAGGATAGTTGGAGGATCTTCTTGAAGAAGCATGAAGATGACGAGGAAATCCGTGAATTGGAACTCGAGCAGTGGGATTTTGTCCGTTCGAATAATATTTCGTTTTAGGGTTGCAATAGAGGTAGGTGGGACGACAAAGGTTTACTGAAGATGCCATGACTACATCTGTTACTGTGGTGTGAGCTCAGGTGGTGTTATTAAACAAGTTTCTGTTACAAGTAAGGCCGTACATGATCGGTTTCGGTTTCGGTTCGGTTTTCAGCTAGGCCAAAACCGAAACCGAAACCGTTAATGTCGTTTTTTAAAAATCTTATCATTACCGAACCGTTAACTATCGGTTCGTTTTCTAGCCGGTTTTAATCGGTTTTGGTTTTTTCAGTGGGTTTTCTTTAACCGATTGTTATGTCAGTTTTCTGAAACTGACAGTTCAAATCTTAAAAAAAAACAGATCACAGTTCAAAGATTTTTAAACCTACCTATAAACATTTATATTTCATACACATTCAACATTCATAAACATTCCAAAACACAACATAAACATTACATCTTCATTTAGTTTCACCAAAAACTTAAAAAAAATAAATACTAGTCATACTAGATAATCAGTTTTCCATGGTAGTTCGGTTCAGTTTTAAGCACAAACTAAAACCGAAACCATTAATATCGGTTATTGTTTTTTTTACCAAAACCCTTCCACTACTAATCGGTTCGGTTTAGTCCGGTTTTAGCGGAAAACCGTTACCATATACAATCCTAGTTACAGGGCCTATGGCCCATGGTTTGCCGCATCCGTTGATCAGTTAGTTGGGTGAGCATGGGTGATCCAACCCGACCCAATCCACCAGCAATTCGACGGGTAGACACCTAACCCGTTCATGGGCGGATTGGATATGGGTCCATTTTTAAAAATCTAATAAATATTAGATTGGATACGGGTATAAGTCTATGAATACCCACACCTGCTAGGTTAATGATATTTTTAGAATTATGTAAGGTATGAAGGTGTTGTAAATTAAATAAAGCACAGAAATAGAGAAGAAGAAGGAGGAGGAGAAAAATTCATACTGAATAAGTAAAATAAACAAACATTAAAGACTCTATTTATAGGGCTAGACACAAGGGCATCACGGTAATTAAAAGTCAATAACCTAGATTTATCCTATATATCCTTAACTAAATTACACGTTTATAACATTTCTCCTGATGACCACTGTGTCTAAGTCACTATAATATGCCAGGAAAACTCAAGAGAGTAAAACCTGAAAAGTGAAACTTAGAACAATGTTGGACACACATATGTTGCCTTGTTACTTGAACGTACTCGTTGAATATCAATTTCACCATTCTTTTATAGATCGTGTGTGAAGAAAAACTTCGAAGAGATATGCTTCGTTCGATCACCTTTGATGAAACCTTTCTTTAGTTGTGCAATACAAGCAGTGTTGTCTTCGTACAATACTGTTGGTGAGTCTTTAATTGAAAAAAACCCACATGATTCTTGAATGTGATGTATTACTGACCGCCAAGATATAGTTGTATCTCCATAAGTGAACAAATACCCAGTTTGTGATCTTCCTTTGTGTGGATCAGAAAGATAACCTACATCTCCGTATCCAATTAGTTTCGATTCAGATCCATAAGGATAAAATAAACCTAAATCAATAGAACCACTAAGATACCGAAATAAGTGCTTGACTCCATTCCAGTGTCTTTGAGTTGGGGAAGAACTGTATCTAGCTAACAGATTGACTGAAAAGGCTATGTCCGGCCATATGCAAGATACATAAAAGCACCAATTGCACTTAAATAGGGTACTTCTGAACCAAGGAGTTCTTCACCATCTCCTTTAGGGAGAAATGGGTCTTTATTCACATCAAGTGATCTTACGACCGTTGGGAAACTCAATGGATGTGTTTTGTCCATATAAAAACATTTTGTTACCTTTTCTGTACAAATAGATTGATAGACAAATATCCTATTTGAGACATGCTCACTTTGTAAACCAAGACAATACTTGGTTTTACCAAGATCTTTCATCTCAAATTCCTTCTGTAAATAAGCAACGGTTTTAGTGAGCTCTTCTAGAGTCAATACAAGATATAGATCATCCACGTATACTACAATAATAACAAATCCAGAACTGGATTTCTTAATGAAAACACATGGACAAATAATATTATTAGTATATCCCTATTTCAATAAGTATTCACTGAGGCGATTATACCATATTCTCCCAGATTGGTTTAATACGTTTAATACGTATAAAGCTCTTTGAAGTTTTATCGAGTATATAGTTCGTTTTTTGGAATTGTTTGATTCAGGTATACGAAATCCTTCAGATACTTTCATATAAATGTCACTATCAAGTGGACCATAAAGATAAGATGTGACTACATCCATAAGACGCATATCAAGCTTTTCTGAAGCTGTCAAACTAATAAGAAACTGAAATATGATGGCATATATCACTGGAGAATAAGTTTATTGGTAATCAATACCAGGTATTTGTGAAAAACCTTGTGCAACGAGTCGAGATTTATATCTGACAATTTTTTTTTCTCGTTGCGCTTTCGTACGAATACCCATTTGTATCTAGGGCTGCACAACGGGTGGGTCGGGTCGGGTTTGGCCTCACCCGCACCCGACCCGCCACCAATTGATTTTTTTTCACCACCCGCACCCGATGATAGACACATTTTAGTGTCTAAATTGCACCTTAATTTCTAGTGAGTTAGTATTCGATTTTATGTCTATTACGTGTTTTTATGCTTTTGTAGGTACATTAAAAGAATAAAGATTTGTGGAAAAATTGGCTCAAAAAAATGGATCAAAGCACCCACACTTTGGATTGGGGCACCCTTGGATCGGGCTGAGCTGGATCGGGTCAACCCAGCGGGTCAACCAGGCGAGTCAACCCAGCGAGCCAGCGAGTCGACTCGGCCGATCCAACTCAGCCGGAATCACCGGAGTTTCAACTGTGTACGTTGTTCAAGAGATTTATGGATTGTTTTGCTTCCAGATTGTTCCACACGCTAGAAGATATCCCATACAAGTCAGAACCATCGAGAAACAGCAGAGAAATCCCGTAAAATCAGCTCAAAAATCATGTATATGGCCGGAATTGGGTTTCGATTCGGATTGGGATTTGTGGGTTGTTTTAGAGAGTTCTATTAGGTTTAGAACTCTCTCTAGGGTTTTTACTACCTATATAAACCAAGAGAAGCCAAGAAAAATGAACACGAAAGCCTAGAGAAGAATTTAGAAATTTCCGGTGAAGCTCCGTCTACGTCCGGTCAACTGCTACTGCACCGGCAGGCTGTTCTTCATCCATCACTGCCGGAGAAGAAGACTCAGTAACATTTATAAATGTTGCTGATTTGAATTTTCCTGTTGTCTATTGCTTCAAACCCTTTGTTGCTTAAAACTCTTCTGTAACAGCTGAACCCTCTCCTGTAACGCATATAAGCGTATCAAATCAGCTGTTACAGCGTTATTCACCTTTGTAATTGATATTTTGAGCAATGAAATCAACTTT
>JAJJMC010019063.1:5082517-5098494 GCA_023531435.1 Papaver californicum
TGGTATTCATTATAAACTAAATATTGTTAAACAAGATGCTATGCTAAAAAATTCACTTAAAAAGGATTTTTGTCATATCCAAATTCATAAATTCATACAACAATTATGCTATAATGTAATAAAGTACATAAAGTACATATCCAAATTTCAGCTACAAGCCTACAACCGAGGCGATAATCATACAGTGAGATCTTTAGCAATCACTGGAAGTCTGGAACTGTCCAAGATTTTTGTCCGCAGAATGTAGTCACGTTTGGCTCACACTTAAGGGTACCTACACATCAATCACTGGATCTTAGATTCTTAATATATGAACAGAAGTTACAGAACAACAATGTACAACAATGAACTAAGATGAACAGTACAGAGTCTAAAATTGATTTACAAACACTTCACAGTAAAATTTGAATTTGATACAGAAAAAAAAAATGGAACACAAATTTACAAACTACTACAGATTAGCATATCAATCTTCTTCTTCTGCCTCTATCAAACTGCAAGGTACTTGCAAATTTTTAACAGGATTGAAAGTTGAAACAATGGAATTCATGCAGTCAACTCATGGTCCAGAGAAGTTTACATCAACCCAATTCAAGCATTGAAACTGCAAATTCAGTTATTAAAACTCCAATTTTAATAGATTACATCAACCCATTCAAGCATTAATTATGTATTGACATTAGAAACAGATTTGGGAAAAATCCCCAAATTTTAACTTGAAGAACCCTAGTTCTAAAATTGATTTACAAACACTCAATCAAAACTAGTAAAACCCTATCACAGATTTAGAAACACTCAAAACTAATAAAACCCAAATTTCAATTGCTACTAAATCATGTAATGAACACATTAATTTCAATTAGGGCAAAAAGAAACAGTACCTACCTGTACGGCTGTAAATCTGATAGAGATTCAAGTCTTCAACTGATGTATGATGGTGGTCCTCCCTGCTGATGCAGTTGGGTAACTTGGGTTCACGGTGGTGGTGGTGGTGGTGTGACTGTGCTCTGTAAGAAAAGAAGAAGAATGGAACAGAGAAGAACTGAAGAAGATGAAGTATGGTAATGGAATAGACTTGAGTTGAGTCGATGACTCGATGCTTTTGTTTTGTTATGAGTGAATGGCGGGTGGGCGGGTCGGGTCGGGTGAGAGGTGTTATCACCCGCACCCGACCCGTTGATAAGCGGGTTTAAGAAAAATCACCCGCACCCAACCCGTTCATCGGCGGGCCGGGTGCGGGTCGGATAATTTTGGGGGGTGTGGGTCGGGTTGGCGGGTTGGGTCGGGTTTGTGCAACCCTAATTGTATCCGACGGCTTTTACATTTTCAGGAGTTTCAACAACTAGACCCAAGAACTTTACGTTTTGTCATGAGTAACTCTACTTGGATTGCATCCCTCCACATTGGCCTTTATTTCCTACATCGACATTCATATACAAATTATGGTTCAGGATCATCAATATTTTCTACGACATCCAAAGCAATAGTAAAAGAAAATTTACAATCAAGAATAATTGTATTTTTATCCCAGTTTTTTTTTGTACCAACATAAGTGTAGATGGTGAATTTTTGACATGGGATAGAATCGTAAAATTATCCTCTGCCAGCGACAGGAAATAAAAGGATACGTGAGTATTTATACGCATATGCCTAGATCTGTAACAACACACAGAATAATGTATCTCTACTTATATATTCCGCAAGCGAATTAAGAATACAGATTCTCTACGAATAACTATAAACATTCTAAACTGGCCTCACATCATCCTCAATATTCACAATATTTATGCATATCGAACTAGTCTCAAGTCACATAAATTCTACAGCTGAATTCCTTGAACTTTCCTCGAGTGCGCATCGATGTTTCAGTAACATCTATCAACTTCGGGAATAACTAATGCTTAATCCCCAAAAAACACTTTAGCTTAATACCTTGTTCGCAACGAACATATCTCAAATTGCTCTTCTGAGCTTAAATATGTTACTTTAGCGCTTTGTTCAAAGATAAGCCACAAATTATGCGCCACTCCTCTTGGATGCGCCACAAACAAAAATCAATGCCTTTAAAGACACATGTGCCTCTGAGCTAGGCTAACCCTAGCCTTTTCTTCTGAAAGCGCCAGGCTAGCACTAGCCACTTGGTTTAACATCACGTTGGCGCTAATTTCTTACCCTAACGCTAAAAGTGCTAACTCCCCTTGGCAAGGCACATCTCAGCGTGGCGCGTCCTCAAACAAGCATCCCATCTAGTAGCGTCCATGGCCTCAATGCCTCAGCCTAGCGCGTACTCGGTTACAAGCGTCCATGAGGTAGCGTGTCCAAGCCAAGTGTCCCAAGAACAAGCGTTCATAGCTAGTAGCGTCAATGCTCAGCGTTCCATCCACCGTACCCTCGGGTACTAGCGTCCTCGAGTACAAGACTCTCAGCGCAAGCGTTTCGGCCTAGCAATCTTGGCCATAAGTGTTCCAGCGCAAGCGTTAGTGTCCCTGCCTGGTAGCGCGACTTGGATAGCGATTTAGTCTTAGCTTCCATGACGCTACTTCTTTGGCGCTAGCTTCCTTAGCTCTAGCTTCTTTGGCGCTAGCTTCCTTGGCTCTAGCTTCCATGCGCTACTTCCTTGGCGCTAGCTTCCATGCCGTTACTTCCTTGACCTAGCATTAGCTTTAACACTAACTTTCTTGCTAGCAGCTAGCATATTAGCCTTGCCTCCAAAACGCTAGCACATTAACCTTTTATGCCTAAAGAGCTAGTGTTGGCTTTGCTAGTTATAAATACGCCACTCTTTTCAATACTTTCCTAATGTCAACAATAATCCCATATGATTATCTAATAAGCCTTCTTACTTAAGAAGCTCTTTACAAATCTTGGCCTCAAACGTCCTCCAGATTTATGCCAAGTCACTTCTAAGCTAACACTTAGCTACTAAAACACCATGCTATTTCAAAGATAGTATATAATAACAAAACTTACCAGACTCGACACTGATCAGTCTAATTATTAATTCAGTGAGTTGCGCAACTTGCCTCACTGACTTAACAAGTTATTTGACTTGAATTGACCAAAATAGTAGTGGTCCATGACTCCACTATCATTCTTTGACACATAAAATACAACACATGGGGGAATTCTCATTGGGGTATTTGTATGGCAGTCTACAAAAATCTTGTGTTGTGGCAACACATCCACGAACAAGAAGGTAACAAGTAGTGGGACGGTTACAGAGCAGTTGAGAGGATGAGTAGTAGTGGTCATACAAGTCTTCCCTACTTTTTTGGAATGACTCCACTACAATCTCCAGAATCGTCACTTCTTCATCTTTCCCTAACTTCCACTACTTACGAAAAACCAGTGTGTCTTCCCAGAAATATAAATAGATGGCTTCATCTATTCGAAACAACAACCAGTAAGACTAAGATATACAAAATTAGTGATTTATTCCAGAGATAATCCATTCTTCTTTACACAATACAGTTGATCATCACACTGAGAATTTCTCAACCTTCTTTGCTTCCCTCCCTTAAGACCTACCAAATCTTCTCCACCTTTGTGATTGAAGCAGGACGTGAACGACCATTTCTTGGTGTAGGCTCGTCCTGTTCGAGCTTGATCTCTCGATCTTACTTGAAAGTACTATTTTATTATATATTTTTTTACCCTAAAACAATTGGCGACCACAGTGGGAGATCAACCTCTCAATTAAAAAAACCAATTTTCAGTTATTCAAGATGGTGGATCTTAGGTCTGGAGCAGTTACAACTCCTATTGTCGGTTCAGGTAGCACTAGTGGTGGCAGTTCTGAAAGCACTTCTGCTACTACCAATCCTCCACCGCTACATGTCCTCCTGGTAAAACGGTTGTTGAAGACACCAGGAATACCCAAACGACACTCAACATGGTCAATCCGATGCAAAGACAGGAGGTTCTTACCAGAACACAAGAAGACATGGCTACCTCTAAGAAGGAGTTATTCACTTGTCTCAAGACCCTAGCGAAACAACTTTCTCTAGAACCAATCTGTCACCAGTTGCAGTAATCAACGATTTCAAGACTACCAACGTCAACATCTCCAGTATCAATATTCAAGACAATGACAAGATCCTTATTCAAGAAGGACAATCAAGGAGCCAACGATCCAACTTTATCACCCATAAAGATCTAGAAAGACTTTTATAATTTCAAGGCAAAGAGAGACCAGTCTCTCTTCATCATCACCAACCTTTTACCCTCCCGCCATCCAAAAGATTATTTCACCAAGGGTTATATCTTCCTGTTTTTCGTTTATAATGAGGATAAAAATGTTCAGATCTGAAGAGATTTCTCCAGAGAGATGACAAATATTCTGATGACTACACACATCGATTCAGAGCCCAAGTGTCGTAGGGATACTGTTATAGCAGCCGTCTAGTTAGTAAGCAGTACAATATCAATCATTCATGAAGCACTGTCAGAATGAAGGGGTTAAGAGGGAGGTTTCATCTCAGCAAGCGTCACGAAGTGAACACTCACCATCAGCCTTAAGGCCCTTAACCATCTCTAGCCTTAGCACCAGCACCGGACCAAGGATAATCTTTATTCCACATCCCATACAAAGCTCCACAGGAAAAATGACATAATCTAAATCCGGCTCCAGCATTCTTAGATTCTCCTTTTACGAGAATCCTCTGTCAGTCAGGAACTTCACTCTCCAGGAAGCATGTCAACCGAAGAGTCACAACCTTGATGATATCATGATGAGACATTCCCCAATCCTACTCCAACTAACACAAGTTTTACTGGGGACTGCTTAAAGCAACCCATCTCTGAAGATCAGATCATCTCCTTCAGAATATTTCTTCTCTGCACTTTCAAGAACCTCTGCTGCAAGCTTAACTCCCAAGAAAGCCTTTCGACTTCGCCTCTAGCCTCGATCACTGTATCCAAACTTACAAATCCTCATACTTCATCAAGATGCTTTTATATGTCTCCCAGATGACGGAAAACCCATGTGGTGTCAAGATCGGAGTTATCAGCCTCGTTCACAACTTCCTTTATTCTTCGAGGATGACTCTAGCAATTCTATTATGAGGAAGAGAAATCATCTCCGCTTAGCATAAGTGGATGGAACAGAAAACCCCCCATCACGAGAGTGCCCTGACATGATCCTAATGAAGAGGAATCAACGACAACACCCGCATTAAGGTATTCAATTAGCACATTCCCTGCTACACCACCATTCTGCACATCAACGTCAGTAGGAGCATCATCCTCAACAAGTACGCGAAGGGGAGATCGCATATGGTTTTCAGTATGGGGAGGTACACTATCCATATCAAAATCAACGGTAACTCTTGTTCCTCTAACAAGCTCAACAGTCTGATTTTGGTCATTCTCCCCCTAAAAGTAGAGAGGTTACATGCATATTAGATCAGAATATCTCAAACACAAAATTCTTGAGCATGAACCAAAAAAAATACTATACATATTCATAAATGTCGCATACATTCATTATAGAGTGATACTTGAAGTATTTTATATGCCCAATCTATTATAAGACGTTTCGCAAATACCGCGCCAGAAACCCTTTACATTGCTCCTAAAAACTCTAAAGCTGGCGGCAATTGGTAAGGAATATAGACATGATATTTATGTAAAAAAGCTTCGTATGGATGTCTACTACAACATACTAAAAGGGCGCATCAATCGAATAAACGAGCTAAGAATTATGGATGAAATGGTGGGTGACATCATGTCTAAAAACTGTCAGAATTTTCCTATATACTTCCTGAATTCTTCTGGTGGATCGTTTTGACGCCCCAAAAAAGCTCAAAACTTGGATTTTTTTTCCTGATACGAAGTAGGAAACTCTTTTCTAATAAGGATAGAGGGGTCAATAATCACAAACAGAGGTCGTATGAAGATTCTACAACGTTTTTCCCAAACATTATACTTCTGAAATTTTCTAATGATGAAAATCCATAAAGTTTTTATAAATTCGGATACGACTATGCTTACATGAGAAGTTTGAAGAGTTCACATGTTCCATCATAGTGATCAAAAGGAGAAATTTACTCAAAACGAATCCAAGCTAACAGAGGAACCCGGTGTTACTTCATATCTATTGCTTACTTCTCCGTCAACAACAATGGAATAAGACTCTTCACAAAGTTCATCAGTTCAGGACGCTTATTCAAGCCTCTCATCCTCAGAATTGTCTTCATCCTCTATATTCACGGTGTCTCTCAAAACCTCAGAAACATGGAAGAATCATTTGCAGTCCTTTTTTTTTACAAACTGGGGACTGACAACAACAACATGAGTAGTATCCACTCGAGGATATACCCTGAACCCTGAACCCTGAACCCTGAACATGAATAGTCCTCAGGGACGTCTCTCACTCTGGTACCAATCCCTCAAGGAAGCACCTCACTCTGGTATGCTTTGAGTCAAGAGGATTAAAGAAGAATGACGACCATAGGGATACATCGTCCCATTACCACCTTCATAAGAATACAACAAACTTGTGAGTCTAAGGAGCATGAAAAGGCAAGACTCTCACAAAGTCAAAAAGCAATCTTGTTGCATCTTAACATCCCAGACGACAATGATGGATTCGATTTCAATTCAAATACTCTCCCCAGTCCTAGCACTTCAACGACAATAGAGGATGACTCCAACTTTCATGATTTTCCATGTCCTATCAAATTCCTGGAAGTATGAATCTGTGATGACACCGTAAAATTATCTTCTGCTAGGTAGCGGATCCAAGTGAGTTACACTTGGAAAATGACGACTCCCACACTTCAGAAAGTTTAACACAGTAACAATCCTTCAACTAGAAAGTCATATCAGCAATGATACTAGAACCAAGACCTCTCTACATCAGTACTCACACGACTAAGAAGCCTCCTCTTCTTACCTGAACGGTAACTCCACTCTTGTTGATGCTACTTACTTCAATCACATGGTTCTACTGTTGGAAACCTACCAGGATTGAAAACCACAACCATCTCCTACTCAAAACAAAAATCTAATGCCATAATCACCCCATATTCAGGCTTCTCCTCTCAACTTCCAGAATATTGGTTTACAAGTTGCTGGTCAGGGATCCAGTGATATGATCACCATAAAATCTTAACACGTCTTGTTTCCTCCGATAGACGCCATGCCTCTTTCAGTACATGCCTGCCTTCTCCACCATGCACGCCCTGCACCTTCAGCAAACGTCACCTCCAGGCACCATCTCGGTCCACTTTTCTAGTCTTTGATGCTCCCATCAGTACCTCTTCAATTTAGAAATTAAAAAATCGACAACAACTGATAAGGAACGGGTCAAAGCATCCTTCATAAGAAGTGTTTGCTCTTGTCTCTACTATGACATACCAGAAGGGCACATCAATTGGAGACATGAGCTAGGAGATACATCTCTTACACTAAAGTCTACAGATCTGAAAATTCACACGGGATTACTAATCAAAAATGTTTACATATGTTGGCTGACCTAGCCACCTTCGAATCGAGTGATTCTTTTGCATATGATAGCTTGGTATCTTGGCTTCAAAAGTTGGGGGTCTAACGTCAAAATTCGACATCGTATGAAACTTTATGAAACTTCAAAAACTTCTCAAGAGAATGGTGTGCAAACTAGGGTTTCCAAACGGGATTCAGAAGACTCAACTTTATAGAGACCTCATCCACCCATGGAATTTCATCTTCTCAGACATACTATCATCTCAGGTCACACTACATCACCCAAGAAGATCTTACCACACTAGAAGACATCATCAACCTTTCTATGACAAGAGTACTGGAGTCCACTGCCATCCCCACCTGCAGTTTTGGTCTACCATCTGCTTCTTCTGTCAGTTTCCAATATTTCCAACTGTGCTGCTACTAACTACAACTCAAAGCATCGTCTCTGGGTGTCATGTCTCTCATCTACAGCCGTCTTGCTGATGCTATCACTAGCATTTGATCGTTGCATACTCAAAACCTAAGTAAACATCGACGCCTACTACTTGCTTACAATAAAGTTTAAATCTAAGGCCCAACTCTGTATCAAAGACATTGCCCGGAGGTGACAAATCTAACAATACTTCTTGCTGGACACATACCTGAAGAATCGATCTAGCTGACTTGATCTTCTATTAGGGATGAAGCGTACCTGTTTCAAAAAAGAAAAAAAGAAAACTCGGCGCCGACTACTCACGGTAAAGCTGGTATTCCTAGCAAGAACGAGGGCACCTACTATTCCCAGCCAAGGTGCACGCTAAGGGGAACATATCTCAAATACTCGAGAAACTAAATATACCTTCTTCACTCTTAAAATTTAAATTATGCATATGTAATTATTTTAAGCATATTTTCACCATCTAGTGCTTATCTGCAACATTATTGTTCCTCACTAAGCAGGGGACTTAATGTAGATGGTGAATTTTTAACAAGGGCTAGAATCGTAAAATTTCCCTCTGCAAGCAGTAGGAAATAAAAGGATATGTGAATATTTATAAGTATATGCCTAGCTCTATAACAGAACACTGAATACTGTATTTCTACTTATATATTGTGTAAGCGAATTAAGAATACAGATTCTCTACGAATAACTATAAACATTCTAAACTGGCCTCGCATCCTCCTCAATATTCAATATATTTATGCCATGTCGAACTAGTCTCAAGTCACATAAATTCCACAACTGAATTCCTTGAACTTTCCTCGAGTGCGCATCGATGTTTCAATAACATCTATCAAATTCGGGAATAACTAATGCTTAATCCCCGAAGCACACTCTAGCTTAACGCCTTGTTTGTAATGAACACATCTCAAAATTTTCTCCTGAGCTTAAATATGCTACCTTAGCGCTTTGCTCAAAGATAAGCCACTCCTCTTGGATGCACTACAAACAAAGAACAATGCCTTTAAAGACACATTATGCCTTTGAGCTAGGATAACCCTATCATTTTCTTCCATAAGCGTTATGATAGCACTAGCCACTTGGCTTGGTATCACGTTGGGGCAAGCATCCATGGCCTTAGCGCCCCAGCCTAGCGCGTACTGTGGTACAAGCGTCCATGAGATAGCGTATCTCATCCAAGCGTCCTCGAGAATAAACTTTCATGGTTAGCAACATCAATGCTTAGCGTTCCAGCAACCGCGCCCTCGGGTACTAGCGTCCTCGAGTACAAGCGTCTCGGATTAAGCGTTTCATCCTAGCGCTCTGGACATAAGTGTTCCAGCGCAAGCGTCCTTGGCTAGCGTCCCATCCTGGTAGCGCATCTTGGCTAGCGACTCAGCCTTAGCTTCTGTGATGCTACTTCCTTAGCGCTAGCTTCCATGACCTACTTCCTTGGCTCTAGCTAACATGGCGTTACTTCCTTGAGCTAACATTAGCTTTAACGTTGTTAGTACCTAAAAATTGCTCATAGGCATAACAAATGTACCGTTGTGGTACTTTCTTTAGATTCAGAAATCAAAATCGTACATGACAAGCCTAAACCACGATAATAGCCGTTCCGTCCTGCTTCGATCACAAGGAAAGGAAATGGGTTTCTCTTATGGGAGCGAAGCAAAGAAAGTTGTAGGAAATATGTGTATATAATTGTGTATAGAGCCGGAGAATAACAAAGCTTATAAGAATGCTAAGCTTGTTCTGTTTTCTGAATAGGCTAAGGAGCCTATTTATAATAGTTTGGGAACACACGTTTTCCTTGTAAATAGTGAAGGTAGTGAAGAGATGGAGAGGTGGAAGTCATGGGGATAATTGTATAACCGCCTGGAATCTTCGTGAAACCATTACTCCATTACTCCATTAACTGCTTCAGCCTTACCACCACTTTGTAACTTTCTTATCTAAACCCCATGAAGAATTCCCCATGTGATTGTTTTGATTTCTCGTAGGAATTAGTGGAGTCATGGACTCAAAACATATGAGTTTTTTTTTGTAAGATAATGATATTGATGAGTTTGTGTCAACAAAGTATGGTAATGGCCTAGTATTAGCGCTAGTAGCAAGGGGCAAGGCTGGGACAAACAAGCAAGGTTGGCACGTATAGGAAAGATGGCGCATGTAAGGAAAGGGGTAAAGGCTAGCAAGGGGTCAAGGCTGACGCTAGCGTTGAGGTTGGCACTGGTGCTAGCGCTAGCACTTCTTGGGCCTATTTGGCGCGTGAGCATACTGCCAGTGCTGCTGCTAGCACTGCTAGGGTCTGTTTGGCGCGTGCACATGTTGGATTTTTTTGGTTTTTGTCCTTTATTGATTTTTAGTCGTTGGCACATGTATATGCTACTCATTTGTGTTGGTAATGTGGTTAGGATTTTCTAAGGATGGCACTTGCTAGTACCATGGTTATTGCCTATGCACCACTAGCTTTGGCATTCATTAATATCATGGTCATATTTATGGCCTATTTAGAGTTTCTCAATTGTATGAGATTTATTGTTAGCGTATGTGATTAACTTTTATGCAGTGGATACAAAACATGTTAAAGACATTCAGCCGTTGAAGTTTGCAACTTGAAATTATGCTTGATGTGACTCTGCAATTAGATGGTATGCATCTGATTAGCGTTTTTATTCAGATATGGTATAGCCTATATTCTGAATGTTCTTGATTTTGTATAATCAATATATTCTGGTTAATACAAACAGTTTGCATATGTGCACATGAAATAACGAGGATTTAGTTGAGTATAGTTTTGAAATTCTATGGTGCATATATATGCAAAATAACTACATGGCTAATTTAGCCAGGAGCTGAATATTCCTTCTCGATTTTCTTGCAGAATGTGGGATATGGGTAGTATTCACAATTTCTATGCTACATTAGCAAATTATGCATATTTATTTCGTGCTTCTACATCTAGGCAAAAACAATATTACAATTTTCTCTCTTGTCAAAAACTCACCATCAACATTAAGTCCCCTGCTTAGCGCGGAACAATAATGTTTCGTGGTAAGCACTAGATGGTGATTTTTTACTGACATAAGAAATTAATTAACAAACTTAGTTGTCAGATATTACCAGGAATTTTTATTCGATGACGCTCCAATGATGTTAGATAATTATTGAAGAAGCAATAATTGATGTAATAGTGCCTGTAGGATGATAGAGCATCGCCTGGATAACATGAATTAGTGAAGTGTGGCTGATTTGCATGATGGAGAGACTAATATTGACCCGTGTGTGGCACGAGACCATGGTTCCACAAGGAAATCCTTGTTTGACCTTATTTGGAAACCAACTACTATAAAAGGGAGTAAACCCTTATTTTCTTTTTATTCTCTTCACCGACGGCAATACCTCCTCTCCCTTTTTCTTCTTTTTGTTGGGTCGACAACAATAACAGGAAATCTCGTCGGTTCTCCATCATTGGCCGATCAACGCGGACGAATTTTCGGCCAACTTCAGGTAAGTTTTTTTTTTTTTAATTTTTTTACGTGACTACTTGCTAACACATGTTTCTTTGAAATACGTGTTAACTTACTATTTTAGTTACCATTGTTTACTTAATCGCATTAGTATGTTATTCACTGGATAATTATTTTCTCTTGACAACACCTTGCATGTAAACCCTAATTCCACAATTGTTGATTTCGATTGTAGAAATCCTGCATTGGCTTCATTGTAGCATTATTGAGCTCAACCAGGTATGTCAGTGTTTATAGCAACTTTCTCTTGATTCTGGTTTTAATTTATATATATGAGCATGTATTTGCATTACAAATATTATATATACATAAAGTAGAACCAAACCTTGCACATGATTGCCCAGTTGTTGACTTAAATATTATTGAACCCATTGTAGATGTCTAATAATCATGAAAATAACGCTACCACTGCTTCTAGTCGTGGCGGAAGTAAAAGTTCTGATGTTGTTTCTCTAGACAATGTGACCAACATCCATGATAAATTCTTTAATGGTGTTGTTGAAGAGGCTGCTGTCTCTGGTTATGTTGGCAATTTTATTCTGAACATCAATAACGCTCCTTATCCTCAGAGTATTTATCCACAGGATCTTTTCAGGTATTTTTTGTAATGAAGAGAATACAAGCCCTCATTCGTTTATTTTAAGACGTTCCAAATTCCTTTGTCTGAATGGACATGATGGGCTAAAGTTCTTCTGAAGAATCCTCAAGTGAAGCTGGTTCTAGAAAATGCTAAGATACTTCATGTTGTGCGAGTGTCTGAGACTTTAAGAATTAATAAGGACATAAAGGGTCTGCTTGCATTTGTTTCTCGTTGGTGTGACCCAGCTCATTCAGCAGCATGTGCTTAGGGTGAGTTAACAATAACCTTGGAGGACGTGGTGGTCTTGCTGCAACTGCCGATTGTTGGTAGCATTCCACTTGAATGGTCCGAGGAAGAGAAGAAATATGGTGCCATCCTTGTTCAGAAAATAGAAGATTTACAGAAATCTGGCTTGCAATAACAAGAATTATTCGTATTTGGTTGACTACTGGTGGAAGTGAAGTACAAGTGTTGACGGCCTTGTTGTTGACGATCCTTTATGCATTGCTGCATTCCTTGTACTTTGGCTTTACAAAGACGTATTCGAAGATTTTTCTGGAGGTCAATTGAAGCCTTCACTTGTTCCACTTGTTGTTGTGCTTGCTGGTGGAAAGACTCTTACTATTGGTAATTTATTTCTAGGCTCTTTATACTCTCATTTGGATACTTTTATTCGTGATATAAGTATTTCTAATGGTCATTCCAAGATACAGTTTTTTATCCCTTTTATGTTTATGCAAGCCTGGCTATGGGAACATTTTCCTAAATACGTGCTAACGACCAAGCCTTCTTATCCAAGTGCAGAGATAAAGTATGTTAGAATACTTCGTTGGAGTAAAAAGAAACCTTCTTCTATTAGTCCTATTAGTTTAATGGACAATGAGAAGAAAGTGAATTTCATACCTCGGGTTTCGAGGCTTCCACATGTGATTCCAACAAAGACTTTTGCTGAGAGTTCTGATATTTCCTAAGTGATGAGGGTAATACTGCTACAGTTAGAGAGGCCACTTTTATGAATAACTGTACTCCAGGGTATACTCTTGTTGGTCGCTCCGATAATTATATTATACAGAGTTATAATATCGATAGGGCGGCACGGAAAATGGGTTTTGATCATTCCATTCCTCGTTACGCACTACGATGCCTCCAATAGACGTGCTCTAGCGATCTGAGGGTGTCCATACCATTCCTAGGCGAATCATTCTTTTTCTCCAGGCCGACAGAAAAGGATGTGTCACCAATGAATATGTTGATTTCTGGAACGAACAACTTACCCTCCTTAAGAACTTCATGTCTAATGAGCCTTCTAATGTACACAGTGAGTCTTTTGAGAAAGAGTTAGAAGCTCGGCCAATATAAAAATTACTTCTGGAATGAGACGTGATTCGATCGCCAGCTTGACACAGGTATCCCAAATCATCCTCCGTTTAATCATCATCCCTTACTAAGTAATTAAATATTTAATTCGTTCCTTGCAGTCATGGCTCCCAAAGAACTTTGCTCTGATATTATGGTAAGCATCACTCCTCAATCTGGGAATAAAACACCACATGTAATAATGCCTGGAAGTGGAGACCGTACTTGGAAGAAGGTAAGCGTCTTGTATTTTCTCTTACTCTTCATTTCTGTATGAAGTAAATACATATGTCCTCCTGATGAACACCTTTACATAGTCTGGGAGCGTGACTCGTCATGGTGACTTGAGTATTCAACCTTTCAAGTTTGGCATCCTAACTGTTATTGGCGTTTCGGCTCCTTATGTTGTAAGTAAACTTTCTTTTGAATATCACCAAGTCACATAATCTTTCGTTTTACTGAACTTGATGAATTCTGACTCTTATGAGTAATCGTTATTCTTATATGCCTGTTGGTACCTGAAAATTGATTCTAAGCACAACAATGTATTGTAAAAGTACTTTATTTAGATTCAGAGATCGAAATCGTACAGAGCTAGCCTAAACCACGATACTGTTCCACGCTGCTTCGGTCACGATGAAAGGAAATGGGTTGATCTTAGGGGAGGGAAGCAAAGAAAGTTGAAGGAATTTTGTGTGTTGAATTATGTGTAGAGTTGCATAACTATTTGAGAATAATCACAGAGCTTATGAGAATTATAAGCTTGTTGTGTGATTTTAAAATGGGATAAGGAGCCTATTTATAATAGTTTGGGAACACACGTATCTTCCTTGTAAAGTAGTAGAAGTAGTGAAGAGATTGAGTAATGGGAGTCGTGGGAATAATGGTGTAATCGCCCATTATCCCTGGGAGTTTCTGGAAAACCACGATTCCATTATATCATCAACTGCTCCAGTTTTACCACTACTTTGTAACTTCCAGATCGTGCGGTGTTGCCACGCCACATGTTGCTATAACCGCCAGACCAAAACCCCATGAATAATCCCCTCATGTAACATGATTTGATTTCTCGTAGGAATTGGTGGAGTCGTGGACTCAAGATGATACTAGCACAAGCAAGAGCACAAAGATGCTCGAAAATAGGGAGACGGAAGATCTAGCGCTAGCACTGGGGCTAGTGACGCTAGCCTTGGCACGGCTAGCACTGCCAGGCTTCTAACGTTGTTGGCGCTGGAGCTAGCATTAGCGCTAGCGTTGTTGGCGCTGGAGTTAGCGTTGTTGGCGCTGGAGTTAGCGCTAGCGCTAGCACTGTCAAGTCTCCAACGTTGTTGGTGTTGGTGCTAGGGCTAACCTTGCTAGGGCCTGTTTGGCGCGTATTTTGTTAGATTTGTTGTCCTTTTGGATTTTCCTTGGCTTTTTGGCGCATATGTATGCCACTCATTGGTGTTGGGAGTGTGGCTAAGGATAGCACTTGCTAGTGTCATGGTTATTTCCTATGCACCGCTAGCTTTGTATTCATTAATGTGGTGGCCATATTTATAACTTGTTTAGAGTTTCTTAATTATATGAGATTTATTGTTAGCATTTTATACTTAACTCTTATACAGTGCATACAGAACATTTTCAAGAGATTCAACCGTGGAAGTTTACAACTTGAAATTATGCTTGATGCGACTCTGCAATTAGATGATATGCATCTAATTAGCATTTTTATTCAGATATAGCTTAGCCTTTATTCTGAATGTTCATAATTTTTTTATAATAAACGTATTATGTCTTATACAAATAGTTCGCATAGATGGACATGAAATGACGAGGATTTAGTCGAATATAAATTTAAAATTTCTGGGGTGCATATATATGCAAAAGAGCTACAAGGATAATTTAGCCAGGAGCTGAATATTCCTTCTCGAATTTCTTACAGAATGTAGGATAAGAATAATATTCATAATTTCTGATGCTTGTCTGGAAATTATGCATATTTATTTTGTGTTTCTGCGGCTTGGTGAAAAATAATATTATAAGGGAAGTATTGCGATTTTCTTCCTTGTCAAAAACTCACCATCAACATTAAGTCTCATGCTTAGCACGGAATGATAATGCGTTTCATGGTAAGCACTAGATGATATATATATATATATATTATTTACATATTATTTTACTATTATAAGCAAAATAAATCAACAAGTTTGAGTTTGTCGTACATTACCAGACATTCTGATTTGATGACACTCCAACAATATTGAATAATTGAAGGAGTAATAATTGATGTAGTAGTGCCTGTAGGATGATAGAACGTCGTCTTGGGAGCGAAAATTAGCAAAGCGTGGCTGATTTGTATGGTGGAGAGACCAAAATTGACCTGTGTGCCGCACGAGAACATGGTTTCAATTAGGAAATCCTTGTTTGACCTGAATTTGGAAACCAATCACTATAAAAGGGAGTAAATCCTTATTACTATTTTTCTCACATCATCACCGACACTTTCCAGCACCTCCTCCCTTTCTCTTCTCCCGTCCGTGCAACAACGACGTCTTCTCTCCGGTGACGCTGCCGACCAGGTTTTTTTTCTTTTTACGTGAGTGAATACTCACACACACACACACACACACACACACACACACACACACACACACAC
>JAJJMC010019063.1:5098504-5152493 GCA_023531435.1 Papaver californicum
ACACACACACACACACACACACACACACACACACACACACACACACATATATATATATATATATATATATTTTTGATGTGAGTGCTTACTCACTAGCTTAGTTACCTTTGTTTGCTCAATTTCATAAGCATGTTGTTGGCTTGATATTGATCCCCTCTTGCAGATGAGCTCCAATTCAACAATTGTCTTTGATTGTGATAATTCCTCATTGGCTTCATTGCAGCATTGTTGAGCTTTAACCAGGTACGTTAGAGTTTGTAGAAATTTTTCTTGATGTTGGTTTAGTTTATACATATAAGTATGTTTTTGTATAAATAGAACCATACTTTGCATATGATTGCTCAGTTGTTGACGTGGATGTTAGTCGAACCAATTGTAGATGTCTACCAATCAGGAAGATAACGCTACCACTGCTTCTAGTCCTGATAGAAGCGAAAATTCCGATATTATTTCTCTACACGATGTGCCCAGTATTCATGATGAGTTCTTTGATGGTGTTGTTGAAGAGGCTGCTGGCCCTAGTTATGATGGCATTTTTATTCCAAATATCAATAGCCTTCCTAAGCCTCAGAGTATTTATCCGCGAGCTATTGTCAGATGTTGTTTGCAAAGAAGAGAACACAGACCCTCATTTGTTGAGTTTAAGACGTTCCAAATTCCTTTGCCTGAATGGAAAAGATGGACTAAAGTTATGTCGGAGAATCCTCAGGTGGATATGGTTTTAGAAAATGCATATATACTCCATGTTGTGCGAGTGTCTGAGACTTTGAGACTTAATAATGACACGAAGGGTCTGCTTGTATTTGCTTCTCGTTGGTGCGGTCCAGCCCATTCAACAGTATGCGATTGGGGTGAGTTAACCATTACTTCGAAGGACATGGCAGTTTTGATGCAACTGCCCGTCGTTGGTAGTATTCCACTTGACTTGTCTGATGGAGAGAAGAAAAACAGTGCCATCCTTATTCATAAAACAAAAGCTTTGTGGAAGTCTGATCGCTGCGATAACAAGAATTATGCGGCTTGGATTGACTATTGGTGGACCAGAAGTACAAGTATTGACGGCCTTGTTGTTGACAATCCTTTATGTATTGCGGTGTTCTTTATACAAAGATGTGTTAGAAGATTCTCCTGGAGCTCAATTGAAATCTGGACTTGTTCTGCTTGCTAGTGGAAAGACCCTTCCTATTGGTAATTTGTTTCTAGGCTTTTTATACCCTCATTTTGATTATTTCATTCGCGACATGAGGATTTCCAATGGCCATGACAAGGTGGAATCTTTCATCCTTGTTATGTTTATGCAAGTTTGGCTATGGGAACATTTTCCTGAATATGCGTCAAAGATCAAGCCCTCTTTCCCAAGTACAAAAATAGAATATGCTAGAATACTCCGTTGGATTAAGAAGAAACCTTCTTCTGTTAGTCTTATTAGCTTAATAGACAATAAGAAAAAGGTGAATTTCAGACCTTGGGGTTTGAAGCTTCCACACGTGATTCCACCAGAGTCTTTTGATGAGAGTTTTAGTATTGTCTTACGTTCTGGACCGAGTAATAAGGGTAATATTTCTACAATCAATGAGGCCACTTTTGTGAATAGTTGAACTCCAGGATATATTCTTGTTATTCGCTCCGATAAGTATGTCATGCAGAGTTATAACATTGATAGGGGGCTCGGCAGATGGTATTTGATCAGTCTATTCCTCATTTATGTACTGAGACGCCTCCTATAGATGAGCTTTCAACAATCGACCGAACTTGAAAATTACTTATAGAGCGAGACGTAATTCGATCATCAGCTTGACACAAGTATCTGAAATCATTCTCTGTTTAATCGTTAACCTTTACTCAACAATTGGATGTTTGATTCGATTCTTGCAGTCGTGGTTCCCAAAGCACTTTGCGTCTGATATTGTGGTGAGCGCCACTCCTTAGTCCAGGGACAAAATACTATGGGTAATAATGCCTGGAAGTGGAGACCATCCTTGGAAGAAGGTAAGCGCCTTGTATTTCCTCTTACTCTTCCTTTCTGTATGAAATAAATTTGTATCTTCTCTTGACAAGTATCTTTGCATAGTTTGGGAGTATAACTCGTCATGGTGACTCGAGTATTTAATCTTTTAAGTTTGGTATCCCAGTTGTTATTGGCTCCTCAATACCTTATATTGTAATTGGAGTTTCTTCTGAAAATTCTTGAGTTGTAGAAATTTTCGTCTTGCTGAACTTAATGAATTCTTGATTCTTATGAATGATCACCATTCTTAGATAACTATAAGTACAAATACTCTAGTATGTGGAAGTACTGTTTTGTTTGGAAGTACTGAGAAAGAAGGCTGAGATGACCATGGACATGAAGAATCGTTTCAGACTGAAGAAATTAAAGATTCTTAAGTTGAAGACGAAGAACTTTGTGTCGACTCGTATTATGGGATGCCTTATTCTTCTGTTGTCTTGTCATAGCTTCAAGTAAGTATAACATCTCATGAACTAGACTGCTTGTGATGTGTCTTCTCTAACCCAGAATCCTGAACAGGTTCGTCCTAATGCGACTGTTGGAGAAAGCACTACGAGTGGTATTGTTGTACCCGAATGCTGGAGTTAGCTTTGACTTTAGGTTTGATAGGACCCGACCTGACTACATGTGCATTGGAGGTTTCACTGTCCTTTCTGCCTACGCTGAGTTGTATACCAAAATATGGAAGAAGTATGGCCATTTCTTCATAGGTAACCCTGTGTTATTGCCAACTATGAATGAGATGGTTTCTCTTCCTCATAGAGAAATCTATGAGATGGTGCTTATAGAATTGAAGGATGCTCTTGAGGAGGCCGAAAGAGTTAAGCTTACTGTTATATGGCTTCGTCGTCCTTTAGAAGCTATTGAAAAGTATTTGTAGGAGAAATGTGTATCCTATAGCTTAGAGACAATTGCGAAGGCTGAATGTGAAGTTGATAGGATTTCTCAGAAATTGAAGCTTGCGACTGAGGCGCTTGAGCAAATGAAGAAGGCATATGCTGAAGGTGATGAACAAGTCTTCAAGGAATTTTTCTAGGTTTTCTTAAGCTTTCATAGGTTTTGAGACATATGGCTTTTTTGTGGTTTTATTTTGGGATTTTTGAGTGGATAGAGATTTCTGAATAATTTGCAAGGATATATATTTTTTTGAAAAGAAATAATTCTTTGCTTGATTTAATGAATTGAAATCCTAAGTATGAATGCAAGATACTACAAACATTTTGGAGGAATTACAAATATTGCATAAAACAGGGAAATAAAACGGGATGGTGAAAAATGCTTTAAGCGTTGTGAGATGTCAGCCACTTGCCATGTATGACTACCCCTTCTGACTTGTCAGTATTGACAAGTTTGTATTAACCGCCGATTAATACTTCAGTGATGAGATATGTCTCTTCTTCAGAAGAGACTATTATCTTTTTTCACCATATCTTCGACATGGAAGTCATTGGGTTCAGGCCCCTCAACTTCAGGATATGTCTTTTGAATAACTGGGTTACTAATTTTTTTATATCTAGTAGAGATAATCCATACCCATTTGATAAAATTTTAAAAAGGATCAGCTTCCCATTCACATCACCGAGTCAGAGTAGGGTTGATATCCGGGTCAAGTCCCTAAGCTTTGATGGGACGTGGGATTGCTGGTTGCAAATGAATTTGTTGGATGTGACTTACTTGTGTGTGGAATATTTGAATATATGATACCATGTCCTCTTCTAGCAACTGTTTTACATCCAGATTCATTGCGCGACGAAACTCATCCGATAGGGAAACTTCGGGATTTGCCGGATCGTTTGAAAGTCTTGGAGGTCTTGTCGCTGATAAAGGAGATATACTTGCTTTCATCTTGTTGCTACGGACCCACCGGCGTCCCAGAATCATGTCGTAACTTGGATCCTCTTTCACAATGTGAAATTTGGCATGTGTTCGGGTATCACCTGTTTTCACTCCGAGGATGATGTATCCGTAAGCACTCTTGGACTCTTGGCATCGATGCCTGCATCGATTAGTGTATTCTCGAACTCGGCGTCCTTGAGGCAAGAAGTGGTAAGAAGTCCCAAGATAGGCTTCTCATTGTGTCGGATGATCACGTCTGAAACGTACTGGGGATATGCAATATCACTTTTAGCGAAGAGTAGACATTGACCCGATACAACACGATTGAGAGCGGTAAAAATATCTTTTCGTTGCGCTTTTGACAAGTAAAGAAGCTCACATATGCGCTTCATCATGGATTGAATAGTTTTGTAGACTGAGTCCCCGGAGAGAGTGAATCTCCTAATTGGCAGGGGATCTTTGTGGATACCTTCAGTCCCCAGGCGCAGCTCTCTTGAGTCTATC
This sequence comes from Papaver californicum, assembly GCA_023531435.1. Taxonomy (NCBI): domain Eukaryota; kingdom Viridiplantae; phylum Streptophyta; class Magnoliopsida; order Ranunculales; family Papaveraceae; genus Papaver; species Papaver californicum. Next base: position 5,102,853 of record JAJJMC010019063.1, read on the forward strand.
TTTTCTATGAAGATACACCTTAAACCATTGCATTCGTTGGTGGGATGGTTGAAAAATCTTTGGAAGTGACTGTATTTCGGATTTAACATGTCTTCTTCAATGGGTGGATATCACACAGGTCGTAACTTGATAGCTCCATTTTATACCCATAATTTCAGTAGCTCGAGGACCTCCTCCATGGGAAAGGGGAAATCAGGGATTGTCAGATTCGTCTTGGTTTGTCGTGCTTGATGCAAAGTCTCGGCCGAGCCTTGACCTTGAGTTGATATTGGGGATGTTACTGGAGTCGACGCAGCACACTTAGTCTGCGACGTTGATTGAGAAGCTGCCTTCCTCACTCCTCCTTCCTCAGTAACCACACCTATGGAGTGTTGGGTAGAATGTTGTTTGTTCACTAGACGTCTACTTCCACAGGTGTATCCATGGTTTTCTTCTCTGGCGGGTCTCGCTCTTTCCAACAAGGCTGAAGCGTTTGTCGCTGATCTTTTAGCGGCCTTGTGTAGCTCAGAGAAGGTTTAAAATCGTGAATTTTCTAATAAAGCACGATAAACAAGAATCATACCATTAATGCAAAGCTCCACCAATTGTTGCTCAGTTACATTATGTTCATGGAAGTCGAGAGCTTGTGTTCTGAACCTCTTTACATATTCGTTGAGATGCTCGTTGTTCCTATGGATATTCTTCCCAGGTCCGAGAGAGTGATTTCTTCAGAGACGAAAAAATACTTTTTGTAAAAAGCATTGGCCATCTGAGACCAACTGGAGATACTGTTGGGGGCGAGATTGTTGTACCAGGTGTAACCTCTTCCCGTAAGAGATTTGGAGAATTCCTTGAGCCACAACACTTGGTTATATTTATGCACTCCTCATGATTCCAAGAATCGAGAAATATGTTCTCGAGCATTCCCGGTGCCATCATACAATGAGAATGGAGGAGATGAATATCCGTTTGGAAGTGCAATTCTCTGGATTTCAGTTGGGTAAGGGGGTTGATGTTGGTGGAGTGAAGATGAATCTTCTTTTCCACGATTTCACAGGAGCCTTTCCAGATCTTCACGGGTGACAAAGTTTTGTTGTTGTTGACTCCTTTCTGGTACACGCTCGGTGATAACCTGTACTTCATCATCTTCTTGGGTGTTATCTCTTGACGTGTTGGAACCGTCGGCAGTTCTGTTCTTAGCTTTCTCCATTTGAAGATGACACTGCTCCGGTGATAAATGCTTTCTTAGAGTCTTAAGAAAAGTAAGAACTTCTTTCTGGGTAGTGGCCATGGTTACTTCAGTTTCAGTCAAGGTATCCTACCGCTTCATTAAATCATCCATTATAGGTGACACCTGTTCCTTGTTTTTGACACCTTCAGTGGTACGAAGAAGAGTCTTGGTATTTTAAGTGGTGGTATTTTGAGGAGTGATCTCTGGAATTCTGCCACCGGTATTGTTGGGGTTAAGAGTGGTTGCTGAACCTGAATTGGGATTGGTTGTTAAACCCAACCTAAGATCAACCATTTTTTAAATAATTGAAGAATTGATTTTCAGACAGTTGAAGAATTGGATTCGTGACCGAGAGATTTACCTCCCACTGTGGTTGCCAATTTTTGGTACCTAAAAATTGATTCTAGGCAAAACAATATACTGTAGAAGTACTTTATTTAGATTCAGAGATTAAAATCGTACAAAGCCATCCTAAACCACGATAGTAGCCGTTCTGCCCTTCTTCAGTCACGATGAGAGGAAATGGGTTGATATTAGGAGAAGGAAGCAAAGAAAGTTGAAGGAATTATGTGTGTTGAATTATGTCTAGAGTTGCATTACTATTTTAGAGAAATCACAGAGCTTATGAGAATTGTAAGCTTGTTGTATGATTTTGAAATGGGCTAAGGAGCATATTTATAATAGTTTTGGAACACACGTATCTTCCTTGTAAAGTAGTAGAAGTAATGAAGAGAAATAGTAATGGAAGTCGTGGGAATAAAGGTGTAATTGGCCATTATCCCTAGGAGTTTCTGGAAAACCACGATTCCATTATCTCATCAACTGCTCCATCTTTACCACTACTTTGTAACTTCCGGATCATGGGGTGCTGCCATGCCACATGTTGCTATAACCGCCAGACCAAAACCCCATGAATAATCCTCCATGTAACATGATTTTATTTCTCGTAGAAATTGGTGGAGTCGTGGACTTAGGATGATACTACACAAGCAATAGCACAAAGATGCTTGAAAATAAGGAGAGGGGAGAGCTAGTGCTAGCGCTGCCAGGCCTCCAACGCTGGAGTTAGCATTAGCGCTAGGACTTCTAGGCCTCTAGCGATGCCAGGCTTCCAGCGCTGGAGTTAGCGCTAGCGCTAGCACTGACAGGCCTCCAGCGCTGTTGGTGCTGGTTCTAGCGCTAACCTTGCTAGAGCCTGTTCGGCGCATATTTTGTTAGGTTTGTTCGCCTTTTGGCTTTCCTTGGCTTTTTGGCGCATATGTATGCCACTCATTGGTGTTGGGAGTGTGGCTAAGGCTAGCACTTGCTAGTTTCATGGTTGTTACCTATGCACCACTAGCTTTGACTTTCAGTAATATAGTGGCCATATTTATGACTTGTTTAGAGTTTCTCAATTGTATGAGATTTATTATTAGCATTTTATGCTTAACTTTTATACAGTGCATACATAACATTTTCAAGAGATTCAGCCGCGGAAGTTTGCAACTTAAAATTATGCTTGACGCGACTCTGCAATTAGATGGTATGCATTTAATTAGCGTTTTTATTCAAATATGGATTAGCCTCTATTCTGGATGTTTGTAATTTTGTATAATCAGCGTATTCTGTCTTATACAAATAGTTCGCAGAAATGCACATGAAATTAATAACGAGGATTTAGTCGAATATAACTCTGAAATTTCTGTGGCAAAAGAGCTTTAGGGATAATTTAGCCAGGAGCTGAATATCTCTTCTCGATTTTCTTGCAGAATGTAGGATAAGAATAGTATTCATAAATCTGATGCTTGTCAGGAAATTATGTATATTTATTTTGTGCTTCTGCGGCTTGACGAAAAGCAATATTATAAGAGAAGTTTTACGATTTTCTCTCTTGTCAAAAACTTACCATCAACAATGCATAGCAATACGAATACCCTATTATCAGAAAATTCCATTGTAGTTGGAAGTATTGAGAAATAAGGCCGAGATGACAAAGGACCTAAAAAATCGTTCGAGACTGAAGAAATTGAAGAATCCGGAGATGAAAACGAAGAACTTTGTGGCGAGTCACATTATAAAATGCCTTCTGCTTCCGATGGCTTGTCACAACTCCAAGTAAGTTTAATCCATTGTTTTAGAATAATAATGATATGATTATAGCTCTTAAACCACCTAATGTGTAGAATCATACATGATTTCATGAAATACTTTAGCAGTTTTCGCTGTCATAAAAATTCAGATTTAGGTCTTCTTACCGTAACGACCATAGAATCTTCGTCCGAAGTCAGAATGAGGCGGTTGACCTCTCATTATTTAGATAACATAAAGATATAACTTTTGCAAAAAACATTTATAGATTTGGATTTCATTTAATAGGTGAAAAATACCTGACAACGAGAGTTCAGAACTTTCCATGCAGAATTCTGTAGGTTTTCAGCCATCATGTAGTCGAGCGTTTCAACCGCCCTTAATAGCTCATTTATATGATTGGCGTTTCCTTTTAACATGTTGTAGTTGACATCCGTATGAGTCACTCGGTATATAGCTCACCTCCAAATTTCTTACCAATTAGCGCCAGTTTCAGTTCTTCTGGAGGGCAGTGTAAAAATATTTTTGACGGCATTTTTGCAAAACGACTCATAACATTTCTAAACCATATGTCATGACCCAAAACACTTTGTAATGAATCTTAGTTTTCTAATGAACATATTTTATGAATTTCATGACTTTTGCTTGAGATATTTTAACTTATTATATATATATTGTCTCTGTTTTTTTTTGTTGGGGGGGGGGGGGGAACGAACCAAAACAGAGAGACGAACTTGTAGATGAAGGATTGGAGATTACCATGAACCGTGATACTGGTGATATGTCTTTTCCAACTTAGAATCATGAGCAATCCCCTCCTGACATGACTGTTGAAAGAAAGCACTCCAAGTGGTGCTATTGTACATAATGCTGATGTGATGGAGATTGTTCCAGTTGAGCATCTGAACACTGGAGTTAATTTCCACTTCAAGTTTGATAGGATCCGACACAAACAAGTTTGCATTGGGGGCTTCACTGTCCCGTCCTCCCATGCTGAGCTGTATACGAAGATACGGAAGAAGTTTGGCCATTTTTTCGTTGTTAATCTTGAAAACTATCGTACTCTGGAGAGGAATGTGTCTGTGTTGATGCCAACTGTGATGACCCGTAGAGAAATCTCTGAGATAGTTCTTCAAGACTGGAAGGATTCCTTGGAGGAGGCTGAAAGGGCCGAGCTTAATGTCTCATGGCTTTGCCGTCACTTGGAAGCTATTGAGAAGTATTTGCAGAAGAAAGGCGTATCTTATAACTTGGGGACGGTTTCCAAGGCTAAATATGAAGTTGATAGGCATTCTCGGGAGTTGAAGCTTACGACTAAGGCGCTTGAGCAAATGGAGAAGGCATATGCTGAAGGTGCTGAACCGGTTTTCAAGGAATTTTTCCAGATTTCCTAAGGTTTCATAGGTTTTGAGACATATGGCTTTTTTTGTGGCTTTATTTTGGGATTTTGAGTAGGTAGAGATTTCTGAATAATTTACAAGGATATATTTTTTGAAAAAAAAAACAATACTCTACTTGATTTAATGAATTGAAATCCTAAGTATGAGTGCAAGATATTACAAACATTTTGGAGGAATTATAAATATTGCATAAAACAAGGAAATAAAGCGAGATGGTGGTAGAATGCTTTAAGCGTTGTGATCTATCAACCACTTTCCATGTATGATCACCCCTTCTGGCTTATCAGTATTGAAAAATTATAGTAACCGCTGATTAAGGTTTCGGTGACGAGATACGACTCTTCTTCAGGAGGGGCTGTTATTTTCCCTACCATATCTCCGACATGGAAGGAATTAGGTTCATGCCCTTTATCTTCATGACATGTCTTCTGAATAACCGGGTTACTAATTTTCTCATCTTCAGTAGAGACAATCCATACCTATTTGATAAAATTTTGAAAAGGATCAGCTTCCCGTTTATATCGCCAAGTCAGAGTAGGGTTGATATCCGGGTAAAGTCTCCAAGCTTTGATGGGACGTTGAATCACTGGTTGAAAAAAATTTGGTTGGATATGACTTACTTGTGTGCAAAACCTTCGGACATATGACGCCATGTCCTCTCCTGATAACTGCTTTGCATCCAGATTCATTGTGCGGGGAAAATTGTTTGATAGGCAACCCTCGGGATTTGATGGCTTGTTTGAGAGTCTTGGAGGTATTGGCACTGGTAAAGGAGATACTCTCGTTACCATCTTGTTGCTACGGACCCATGGGTGTCCCAGAATCAGGTCATAACTTGGATCTTCTTTGACAATGTGAAACTTGGCATGTGTTCGGGTGTCACCCATTTTCACCTCAAGAGTGATATAGCCTTAAGCACTCTTTGACTTCCCTTCATAATTCTTGATTACAGTCGGCGAGTGCGTAGCTTCGTGTCTGAAAATTACCGCAACCCTCATAATCTTGATGGTGATGATATTGACATCAGTCCCAGCATCAATTAGCGTTTGTTCAAACTTAACGTCCTTGAGACATGCAGTTTTGAGAAGTCCCCGGCTAGGATTCTCATTATGTTTGATGAATATGTCTTCTGAAGCGGGTTCATGATATACAGTAGCTTTTCGGCGAAGAGTAGACGTTTACTTGACACAACACGAATGAGGGAGGAAAAGATATCCTTGCGTTGTGCCTTCGATAGGTAAAGAAGTTCACATACGCGTTTCATCAAGGATTGGACAGTTCTATTGAGTCTCCAGAGAGAGTGAAGCTTCTGACCGGGAGGGGATCTTTGTAGACGCCTTCAGTCGCAAGGAATAGCTCTCTTGAGTTGATTTTTTCTCTGAAAATACTCCTTAAACCATTGCATTCGATGGTGGGATGGTTAACAAATCTATTGAAGTGACAATATTTTGGATTTGACATGTCTTCTTCGGTGGGTGGATGTTACACAGGTGGTAACTTGATAGCTCCATTTTGTACCCATAATTCCAACATCTCGAGGACCTCCTCCATGGAGAAGGGGAAGTCTGGGATTGTTGTATATGTTTTGATCTGACGCGGAGTCTTAACCGAGCCTTGTCCTTGAAAAAGTGTTGGTTCCGTCGCTTGGGTCGACGCGACGCGCTTAGTCTGTGACACCGATTGATATGTTACCTTTCTCTTGCCCCTTTCTCAGTATCAACACCTATCCGTAAAAAGCATACTTTTCTCAGAGACAAAGAAATACTTTTTTATCAAAAGCATTGACCATCTGAGACCAACTAGAGATGTTGTTGGGGGCGTGATAGGATTTTAGATTACCCTATATAAAATAACCGCAATCTCACGGTGTCTACAATGCAGACAACGGCAAGTACGGGTCGAACCCACAGGAAGCGGGGACAATACTGCAGTTAGTATCTCAATTAACTAATCAAAAATAATATCTTATGATTTTTAGAAATTCTAATGAACGAAAAAATAATAAAATAAACTAGCTAAAATATACAATGTGATCAAGTAGAGAGGGCATTAGGGTTTTCGGTGTTTGCAAATTTGATATATAGATCTCACATTTAATCTCCAAAATTATCGTTTCACCACTGTAATTTTCTTCGCTTCCAAGTTGACATTTCTAAAGAATTGTTTATCAATCAAAAAGTATATCCCATCTAATGTTGTTAAGCATGGCATATCAGTTCAAAAGCATAAACAATCAGTAGAACTATCTAACCAATATATAGTTTCAAAGAATCAAATATCTAATTGATTGCATACATCGTCTAAGAATCTAATCCAAGCACGACGTATCAAAAGGAAACCATATATAATCAAATCTACTATTTATGGAATAATTAATCAAGCTAACAATGAAGATAAATTACTAAACATTTAAATTATTTATTTGTAAATTTTTCATAATCAAAATTGGTTTCTACCAAAAACTTTGGTCACAAGATTAGTGAAACATGGCTAGGGGTTTCTTAAAACCCACAAAAATAATTAACATGAATAGAGAGAAAGAATTAAACCCAAAAACGTGTGTTGTCTTTTCCTTTTCGTGTCCAAGTACAGTGCACAACTGTCGAACCCTCCACTCTCCGTCCAGAACACCCCTGTATTCAGCCGTTTCCAGAACTCCAAAAACTGTCTATCCAGAAAACGTCACAGTCAGTGTTTCCCCTTCTTTCCTGACAATCTCTTCCTAGGTATGACCTATCTCTTGTACACACAATCTACCACCAACCCTCTTCACTTCCTCCTACGCCTAGTCTTTCTCTAAGTCTTTTTTCTCTTAAAAAATAAAAGAAAGTTCAAAGAAAAGTTAAACTCCAAAGTCCACGCCTCCTCCCTGTACTCTCTACTGTTCAACCTTTCTTCCCCTCTCAGTCGTCACTATCCAATAGGAAAACCTCCAAAGAAAAGAAGAACTCTCTCACCAGTCGCTTTCTTCTCTTTTATACCTACTCTCTCGGTATAGCTTCTCCTTTCACCTTCACGTGTTGTACTCGTCTCATCATTAACAAAGAAGTACGCCCCCACGTGCTAGTTTTTCCACTTTCTAGCTTTCTTTCTTCCAAACAAAACCGAACCCAGCAGCACTTCTTGCCTACGCCCCCTTCTAGCTACAGCCTACAACCTAGCTACTTCTTTCCTACGCCTACAACCTAGCCATTTCTTGCCTACGCCTACAACATAGCCACTTCTTGCCTACGCCCCAGTTTGTCTCACATCACGACCAACCTTTCTCAGCCGCACCACACTGTAAGCTAGCAGTGCAAATAAGCATTGGAAATTTAGCTAGTTTAACCGTATTTATTCGTAACTTTGGATTTTCTGCATACCACATATTAAAGCAGTAAAATGATAGATTTAGTAAAAATTCAAGAACTAGTAAATTTAAATTAAGCGGTTATTATGTATGAATTATGCCCGTATCAAATACCCCCAAACTTATATTTTGCTAGTCCTCGAGCAAAGCTAATCTAAAAATAAAATAAAATCCTAACTCACTTTCGCAGGAATCGTGACTACATTTAGCATATGTAATAAGCCTTTAAACCCCTAAGTGGCCTTAGCAGACGAGTTTTGTCTTGTGAGGGTTTACAAGAGATATACCCACAAAACCTTCTACTCTAAATTTCAGCTACCTGTGAACGATTAAGGATAGACACTAAACAAGCTATTTAGTTGGTATACTAAATTCTTCGGCTGTATGAATCATTACCCTGTATAAATCCAATTGTTGTACACGATTTTGCACTCAGCATACTAAAACTCATATAAAAATGCAACTCTACTCAAATAATCATTGAACATCCAAAATTGTATAAAAATTCACATTGCTCGGAATCAATCAAATTCAAACACAGGGATAGATTAGAAGATGAAAATGGAAGTAATGAGTGGTGCATATGTTGACTAAGGTGAGCGGTGTTTCCCAAAATATTAGTATAAAATCCGGCTCAGATGCTCATATTTTTCTTATTATTATTTATATACACATTTTTTTTCTTCTTTTCATTTTTTTTTTCATTTTTTTTCATTTTTCATGACTACATGATTAGATCTTTTGAATCTAAGCGCATGTTTCTTTTCAGCATATTACATGATAGTTCCCATGGATCCTGCGTTCCACGCTTGCTTAGGGGACGGAAACAGGGAGAACACACATATACTGCTGTCAAAGTGACAATATTTTTATTTTTTATTTTTTTCAACAAAATTAAAATTCTAACGCATCCGAGCTACGAACTTATGGCAATACTAAGGCCCCACCAAATCACTTAGAGAAACATAAAATTGTAAAAATAAAAATAGAAAGTGATATGATTATGATGATTCCGAGATATGCTTGTTCAATGATTATCATGTTATTTCTAACACCTGCGTGCATTCAGATATGAATAGATCATTTAGCTGGGCACACCAATTCATATAGATAAGAGATATGTATCCATCTACCTAGAATGGTTAGTGTCATCCTGAATAATTTACAAGTTTCTAAATTTCGAAGTTTCTTTATTGGCATCAATTTTCGGAGACTCTACCCCCAAACCTAAATTTAACATTGTCCTCAATGTTTCAAACCTGCAACCTAGAATAGTATGCAATAAATATAAATATGAGACAAAAATATAAATCGAAGACAAAGGATTGGAACGTCTCACCTGATTGACGCAAGAAAAGCAGTATTCTCTGTAACACACATCAAACAATAATAATAAAAGAACACAAAATCAAAAATAAATAAAAATCCTAAAAAGAAAATAAAAGCAAGAAAATAAAAATCTACCTACTGGATATGTACAGAAAGGATCCCCATACACTAACAACCTGAAAATTTTGGGATCAACCCAAAATACAATATATACAAATGACAGTTTCACACTTATATTCTGGCGACACGCAAACACTGAAACTATCAAAAAGAAGGGATTACCCCCAAACCAAGTTTTTACTACACTTGGAAGTGCGTAAAGAACATAATATGGGGATAAAATTGGGATTAGGGAAATATCAATCGGTTCGTGCACGGTGTCAAGAACATGCAAGTCCTCTCGATATTTGGATGCAAAATGATCCAACAAAACTTGAGAAACACACAATTCTAACCCTAAATTAGGTAACTTTTGGAAGTCTAGGGGTCTAGAAACAACCTCTAAGTCGGGAGAATGATCTTGTGAGATAGATTCATCTATGGAATTAGGCAAATCATCTACACAATCATCCACAGGGTCATCTATATGTTCTGTTTGGAAGTGAGAGTCACTACAAGACTGATCATCATCATCAGCATATAATCTTTGCATTGCCAGAACTCTCAATATGTGTTCCAAACTAAACGGTATGTGTTTATAATACTTCTCATATATCATTAGAGGTGATTCTTCACTTACCTCAGGTGAAGCAAGAACTTCATTATGCCGTGGCCGTTTTATATATTCCCAGTGTCATATTAGATACGGCTCCGGCATAAGAGCCATCTCCTGCAAAAGATTTATCATCCTCGGAAAAGTACCTGAAAAGAGATGCTAAAACACAAAACAAGTCAAATAGAACTAAAAATCCTAAAAGAAAAATAAAAACATATACAAAAATAAAAAATAAATAAAAATAAAAACCTAAACTATAATTATAAAATCAAAAATATTAATGACAATATTCCATAACCGTTTCCCGGCAGCGGCGCCAAAAATTGATAGGATTTTAGATTACCCTATATTAAATAACAGCAATCGCACGGTGTCTACAATACAGACAACGTCAAGTACGGGCCGAACACACAGGGAGCGGGGATAATACTGCAATTAGTATCTCAATTAACTAATCAGAAATAATATTTTGGGATTTTTAGAAATTCTAATGAACGAAAAAATAATAAAATAAACTAGCTAAAATATACAATGTGATCAAGTAAAAGGGGCACTAGGGTTTTCGGTCTTTGCCAATTTGATATATAGATCTCACATTTAATCTCCAAAATTATCGTTTCACCACTGTAATTTTCTTTGCTTCCTAAAGAATTTCTTATCAATCAAAAAGTATATCCCATCTAATGTTGCTAAGCATGGCATATCAGTTCAAAAGCATAAACAATCAGTAGAACTATCTAACCAATATATAGTTTCAAAGAATCAAATATCTAATTGATTGCATAGATCGTCTAAGAATCTAATCCAAGCACGGCGTATCAAACGGAAAGCATATATGATCAAATCTATTATTTATGCAATAATTAATCAAGCTAACAATGAAGATAAATTAATAAACATTTAAATCATTTATTTATAAATTTTTCATAATCAAAATTGGTTTCTACCCAAAACGCTAGTCACAAGGTTAGTGAAACATGGCTATGGGTTTCTTAAAACCCACAAAAATAATTAACAGGAATAGAGAGAAAGAATTAAACCCAAAAACGTGTGTTATCTTTTCCTTTTCGTGTCCAGGTACAGTGCACAACCGTCGGACCCTCTACTTTCTTCTCCGTCCAGAACACCCCTGTATTCAGCCGTTTCCAGAACTCTAATAACTGTCCGCCCAGAAAATATCACAGTCAGTGTCTCCCCTTCTTTCCTGAAAATCTCTTCCTAGGTATGACCTATCTCCTGTACACACAATCTACCACCAACCCTCTTCACTTCCTCCTACGCCTAGTCTTTCTCTAGGTCTTTTTTTTCTTAAAAAATAAAATAAAGTTCACAGAAAAGTTAAACTCCAAAGTCCACGCCTCCTCCCTGTACTCTCTACTGTTCAACCTTTCTTCCCCTCTCAGCCGTCACTATCCAAAAGGAAAACCTCCAAAGAAAAGAAGAACCCTATCACCAGTCGCTTTCTTCTCTTTTATACCTACTCTCTCGGTATAGCTTCTCCATTCACCTTCACGTGTTGTACTCGTCTCATCATTAACAAAGAAGGACGCCCCCACGTGTTAGCCTTTCCACTTTCTAGCTTTCTTTCTTCCAAACAAAACCGAACCCAGCAGCACTTCTTTCCTACGCCCCCTTCTAGCTACAGCCTACAACCTAGCTACTTCTTGCCTACGCCTACAACCTAGCCACTTCTTGCCTACGCCTACAACATAGCCACTTCTTTCCTACGCCCATTTCTGTCTCACATCACGACTAACCTTTCTCAGCCGCACCACACTGTAAGTTAGCAGTGCAAATAAGCATTGGCAATTAGCTAGTTTAGCCGTATTTATTTGTAACTTTGGATTTTATGCATACCACCTATTAAAGCAATAAAATGATAAATTTAATATAAATTCAAGAACTAGTAAATATAAATTAAGCGGTAATTATGTATGAATTATGCCCATATCCGGGCGAGGTTGTTGTACTAGGTATAAGCTCTACCCTTAAGAGAATTGGAGAATTCCTTGAGCCGGAATAGTTGGTTATATTCATGCACTCCTAACGATTCCAAGAATTGAGAAACATGTTCCAGAGAGTTCCCGTTTCTACCGTACAATGTGAATGGAGGAGACGAATATTCGTTTGGCAGTGCAATCCTATGAATTTCATTTGGGTAAAGGGGTTGATGTTGATGGAATGAAGATGAATCTTCCTTTCGACGGTTTCATAGGAGCCTTTCCAGGTCTTCACGAGTGACAAAGTTTTTTGTTATTGACCCCTCTCTGGTACACGGTTAGTATTGACATGTACCTCATCATCTTCTTGGGCGTTATCTCTTAACGTGTTGGCACCACCGGCAGTTCTGTTCTTAGCTTTCTCTATTTGACGATGACGCTGATCCGGTGATAACTGCTCCGTTAAAGTCTTAAGAAAGGTAAGAACTTCCTTCTGGGTATTGGTCAAGGCTACTTTAATTTCATCCAAGGTTTCCTTCCGCTTCATCAGATCATCTATGGTTGGTGATGCTTGCTCCTTGTCTTTGGCACCTTCAGTGGTACGGAAAAGAGTGTTGGTGTTTTCAATGGTGGTGTTTTGAGGAACGATTTTTGGAGTTCCACCACTGGTGCTGCCGGGGTTTGAAGTGGTTTTTGAACCTGAATTAGAATTGGTTGTTGAACCCGACCTAAGATCCACCATTTTTTTAGAATAGTTGAAGAATTGATTTTCAGATGGTTAAAAAATTGGATTCGTGACCGAGAGATTGATATCCCACTGTGGTCGCCAATTGTTAGCACCTAAAAATTGCTCATAAGAAAAACAAATGTACCGTTGTGGTATTTTCTTTAGATTCGGAATTCAAAATCATACAAGACAAGCCTAAACCACGATAGTATCCGTTCTGTCCTGTTTCGGTCACAAGGAGAGGAAATGGGTTGATCTTAGGGGATGGAATCAAAGAAAGTTGAAGGAATTTGTGTGTTGAATTGTGTATAGAGGCGGAGAATAATAAAGCTTATGAGAAGACTAAGCTTGTTCTGTTTTCTGAATGGGCTAAGGAGCCTATTTATAATAGTTTGGGAACACACATTTTCCATGTAAGTAGTGAAGGTAGTAAAGAGATGGAGAGGTGGAATTCGTGGGGATAATGGTATAACCGCCTTGGAATCATCATAGGATTTTTCCACGCCACATGTTGTTGTAACCACCAGACCAAAACTCCATGAAGAATCCCCCATGTGATTGTTTTGATTTCTCGTAAGAATTAGTGAAGTCATGGAAACAAATCACGTGAGTTTGTTGTAAGATAATGCTATTGAGGAGTTTGTGTCAACACAGTATGGTAATGACCTAGTGTTGGCACTAGTAGCAAGGGACAAGGGTGACATGAGGAAGAACGTATAGGAAATATAACACACATAAGAAAAGGGAAAAGGGATAAAGGCTAGCAAGGCGTCAAGGCTGACTCTAGTGCTAGCGCTAGCTTGCTAGCACTGCTGGGGCCTGTTTGGCGCGTGAGCATACTGTCGGTGCTGCCGCTAGCACAGCTAGGGTCTGTTTGGCGTGTAAGCATGTTGGATTTATTTGGTTTTTGTCCTTTGTTGACTTTTTGGCCTTTGGCGCATGTGTATGCTACTCATTTGTGTTTGAATGTGGCTAGGACTTGCTAAGGCTGGCACTTGCTAGTACCATGGTTATTGCCTATGCACCACTAGATTTGGCAGTCATTAATGTCATGGTCATATTTATGGCCTGTTTAGAGTTTCTCAATTGTATGAGATTTATTGTTAGCATTTGGGCTTAACTTTTATGCAGTGCATACTGAACATGTTCAAGAGATTCAGCCGTGGAAGTTTGCAACTTGAAATTATGCTATATGTGATTCTGCAATTAGATGGTATGCATCTAATTGGCGTTTTTATTCAGATATGGTATAGCCTATATTCTGAATGTTTGCGATTTTGTATAATCAGTATATTCTGGTTAATACAAACAGTTTGCATAGGTGCACATGAAATAACGAGGATTTAGTTGATTATAGTTCTGAAATTCTATGGTGTATATATAGGCAAAATAGCTACATGGCTAATTTAGCCAGGAGCTGAATATCCCTTCTCGATTTTCTTGCAGAATGTGGGATATGGGTAGTATTCAAATTTATATGCTACGTCAGGAAATTATGCATATTTATTTCGTGCTTTTGCATCTAGGCAAAAAACAATATTACAATTTTCTCTCTTGTCAAAAACTCACTATCAACATTAAGTCCCCTGCTTAGCGCGGAACAATAATGTTTCGAGGTAAGCACTAGATGGTGATTTTTTACTGACATAAGCAAAAATTAATTAACAAGCTTAGTTGTCATATATTCCCAGGAGTTTTTATTCGATGATGCTCCAATGATGCCAGATAATTATTGAAGAAGCAATAGTTGATGTAATAGTGCCTGTAGGATGATAGAGCATCGCCTGGGGAGCATGAATTAGTGAAGTGTGGCTGAGTTGCACAATGGAGAGACTAATATTGACCCGTGTGTGGCACGAGACCATGGTTCCAAAAGAAAATCCTTGTTTGACCGTATTTGGAAACCAACTACTACAAAAGGGAGTAAACTCTTATTTTCTTTTTATTCTCTCCACCGAGGGCAACACCTTCTCTCCCTTTTTATTCTTTTTGTTGGGTCGACAACAGTATCAGGAAATCTCGTCGGTTCTCCATAATCGGCCGATCAACGCCGGCCTATTTCCTTTGGAATGAGTGTTAATTCACTATTTTAGTTACCATTGTTTACTTAATCGCATTAGTATGTTATTGACTGGATAATTATCTCCTCTTGACAACACCTTTCATGTAAACCCTAATTCCACAATTGTTGATTTTGATTGTAGAAATCCTGCATTGGCTTCATTGTAGAATTAATGAGCTCAACCAGGTATGTCAGGGTTTATAACAACTTTCTCTTGATTCTGGTTTTAATTTATATATATAAGCATGTATTTGCATTACAAATATTATATATACATAAAGTAGAACCAACCCTTGCACATGATTTCCCAGTTATTGACGTAAATATTATTCGAACCCATTGTAGATGTCTAATAATCATGAAGATAATGCTACCACTGCTTCTAATCGTGGCAGAAGTGAAAATTCTGATGTTGTTTCTCAAGACAATGTGCCCAACATCCATGATAAATTCTTTGATGGTGTTGTTGAAGAGGATGGTGGCTCTGGTTATGTTGGCAATTTTATTCTGAACATCAATATCGCTCTTCATCCTAAGAGTATTTATCTACAGGCTTTTGTCAGGTGATGTTTGCAGTGAAGAGAATACAAGCCCTCATTCGTTTATTTTAAGACGTTCAAAATTCCTTTGTCTGAATGGACATGATGGGGTAAAGTTCTGCTGAAGAATCCTCAAGTAAAGCTGGTTCTAGAAAATGCTAAGATACTTCATGTTATGCGAGTGTCTGAGACTTTGAGAATTAATAAGGACACGAAGGGTCTGCTTGCATTTGTTTCTCGTTGGTGCGACCCATCTCATTCAGTAGCATGTGCTTCGGGTGAGTTAATAATAACCTTGGAGGACGTGGTGGTCTTGCTGCAACTGCCCATTGTTGGTAACATTCCACTTGAATGGTCCGAGGAAGAGAAGAAATATGGTGCCATCCTTGTTCAGAAAATAGAAGATTTACAGAAATCTGGCCGTTGCAATAACAAGAATTATTCGTCTTGGATTGACTACTGGTGGAAGGGAAGTACAAGTGTTGACGGCCTTATTGTTGACGATCCTTTATGCATTGCTGCATTCCTTGTAGTTTGGATTTCCAAAGACGTGTTCGAAGATTATTCTGGAGGTCAATTGAAGCCTTCACTTGTTCCACTTGTTGTTGTGCTTGCTGGTGGAAAGACTCTTCCTCTTGGTAATTTGTTTCCAGGCTCTTTATACTCTCATTTGGATACTTTTATTCGTGACATAAGGATTTCTAATGGTCATTCCAAGATAGAGTTTCTTATCCCTGTTATGTTTATGCAAGCCTGGCTATGGGAACATTTTCCTGAATATGTGCCAACGACCAAGCCTTCTTATCCAAGTGCAGAGATAGAGTATGTTAGAATACTTCTTTGGAGTAAGAAGAAACCTTCTTATGTTAGTCTTATTAGTTTAATGGAAAATAAGAAGAAAGTGAATTTCAGAACTTGGGGTTCGAGGCTTCCACATGTGATTCCAACGAAGACTTTTGCTGAGAGTTCTGATATTTCGCAAGTGATGAGGGTAATACTGCTACAGTTGGTGAGGCCACTTTTATGAATAGTTGTACTCCAGGGTATATTCTTGTTGTTCTCTCTGATAATTATATTATACAGAGTTATAATATTGATAGGTCGGCTCGGAAAATGGGTTTTGATCATTCCATTCCACGTTACCGTACTACGGCGCCTTCTATAGACGTGCTCCAGCGATCTGAGGGTGTCCATACCATTCCTAGGAGAAACATTCCTTTTCTCCAGGCCGACAGAAAAGGATGTGTCACCAATGATTATGTTGATTTCTGGAACGAACAACTTACCCTCCTTAAGAACTTCATGTCTAGTGAGCCTTCTAATGTACAAGATAAGTCTTTTGAGAAGGAGTTAGAAGCTCGGCAAAAATTAAAAATTACTTCTGAAACGAGACGTGATTCGGTCGCCAGTTTGACACAGGTATCCCAAATCATCCTCCGTTTAATCATCATCCCTTACTCAGTAATTAAATATTTAATTCGTTCCTTGCAGTCGTGGCTCCCAAAGCACTTTGTGTCTAATATTGTGGTAAACGTCACTCCTCAGTTTGGAATAAAACACCATAAGTAATAATGCCTGGAAGTGGAGACCGTACTTGGAAGAAGGTAAGCGTCTTGTGTTTTCTCTTACTCTTCCTTTCTTTATGAAGTAAATATATATCTCCTCCTGATGAGCACCTTTACATAGTCTGGGAGCGTGACTCGTCATGGTGAGTTAAGTATTCAACCTTGCAAGTTTGGCATCCCAACTGTTATTGACGTTTCGGCTCCTTATGTTGTAAGTTAACTTTCTTTGAATATCACCAAGTCACATAATCTTTTGTTTTACTGAACTTGATGAATTTTGACTCTTATGAATAATCATTATTCTTAGATTCCTGTTGGTACCTAAAAATTGTTCTAGGTAAAACAATGTATTGTAAAAGTACTTTATTTAGATTTAGAGATCGAAATCGTATAGAGCTAGCCTAAACCATGATAGTAACCGTTCCGCCATGCTTCGATCACGATGAGAGGAAATGGGTTGATCTTAGGGGAGGGAAGTAAAGTAAGTTGAAGGAATTCTGTGTATTGAATTATATGAAGAGTTTCAAAACTATTTGAAAGAAATCACAAAGCTTATGAGAATTGTAAGCTTGTTGTGTGATTTTGAAATGGGCTAAGGAGCCTATTTATAATAGTTTGGGAACACACGTATCTTCCTTGTAAAGTAGTAGAAGTAGTGAAGAGATTGAGTAATGGAATTCTTGGGAATAATGGTGTAATTGCCCATTATCCCTGGGAGTTTCTGGAAAACCACGATTCCATTATCTCATCAACTGCGCCATCTTTACCACTACTTTGTAACTTCCAGATCATGGGGTGTTGCCACGCCACATGTTTCTATAACCGTCAGACCAAAACCCCATGAATAATCCCCCCATGTAACACGATTTGATTTCTATAGTCGTGGACTCAAGATGATGCTAGCATAAGCAAGAGCGCAAAGATGCTCGAAAATAGGGAGGCGGAAGATTTAGCGCTAGCAATGGGGCTAGTGACGCTAGCCTTGGCACGGCTAGCGCTGCCAAGATTCTAGCGATGTTGGCACTGGAGTTAGACTTTCCTCCAAAACGCTAGCACATTTTCCTTTTGTTCCTAAAGAGATAGTGTTGGCTTTGCTAGCTGCTTCCCTTAGAAATACGCTACTCTTTTCAATACTGGCCTAATATTAACATTAATCCTATATGATTATCTAATAAGCCTTCTTACTTAAGAAGCTTTTTACAAATCTTGGTCTCAAACGTCTTCCAGATTTATGCCAAGTCACTTCTAAGCTAACACTTAGCTATTAAAACACCATGTTATTTCAAAGATAGTATATAATAACAAAACTTAACAGACTCGATACTGATTGTCTAATTATCAATTCAGTGAGTTGCGCAACTTGCCTCACTGACTTAGCAAGTCATTTGACTTGACTTGACCAAAATAGTAGTGGTCCACGACTCAACTATCATTCTTCGAGATATCAAATACAACACATGGGGGTATTCTCATTGGGCTATTGGTGTGGCGGTCTACGAAAATCTTGCGTTGTGGCAACACATCTACGAATAAGAAAGTAATAAGTAGTGAGACGGTTACAGAGCAGTTGAGAGGATGAGGAGTAGTGATCATACAATTCTTCCCTACTTTTCGGGCATGAATCCACTATAATCTCCATAATCGTCACTTCTCTATCTCTCCCTAACTTCCATTACTTACGAGAAATCAGTGTGTCTTCTCAGAAATATAAATAGATGGCTTCATCTATTCGAAACAACAACCAGTAAGACTAAGATATACAGAATTAACGATTTATCCCAAAGATAATCCATTATTCTTTACACACTACAATTGCTCATCACACTGAGAATTTCTCAACCTTCTTTGCTTCCCTCCCCTAAAACCTACCCAATCTTCTCCACCTTTGTGATCGAAGCTGGACGTGAACGACCATTTCTTGGTTTAGGCTCATCCTGTTTGAGCTTGATCTCTCGAACCTACTTGAAAATACTATTTTACAGTACATTTGTTTTTTACCCTAAAACAATAGGTTATAGAGATCTCATTGTTTTGAGCCTAGTTAGTAATTCGGCATATTATTCAGAATGATTTACGAATTTTACCGAATCATTCGTTCCTGAATAACATGGCCGAATTACTCCAACAATGAACCCAATATGTGTGTTTTATGGGCTTGGCAAATAATTCGCGAATTTTATGAATTCGCCGACTAGCCGTTTGATTCTCATGTGCTATGTTGTTAGCAATTTGTTTACCTTAGCCCAACTATATTCCCAGTCCGCACCGACCCAATGACTTCAATGCCCATATCTACTTATATCACAAATATATTTTTTTTTTCAAAAGTGTTGAGTTTGGATTCAAACGATGGACATGTTGTTCCCTCCACTTGACATGAACCACTGCACTGGATGTTTGTTGTTGTTATATCTAGATATGTTAAGAATATGCTACATTTGAATCATAAATCATACTCCATCCACAACTAAATTTTTTTTTTTATTAATTAGTACATACCAAATTTATTAATAAACGAATTATACATACATGTACGTATGTCGCTCCAAATTACTGTTGAATCACAAACCGTTGATTGGATTTTTTACCGAATTTGACTTTTTACGAATCCAAATAATACTTGTGCGTTTGCCGTTCCATACATTTTCCGAATTCTGAATTGCTAACTAGGGTTTTGAGGTACATGTTCCTCTTTAGGTGCAACTAGTTCAACGGTATTTTATTGATCAATCAATGTTTCAGATAGTGATTTTTTCCGGAATGCCAACTACTAATCTCTTTTTTCGCAGAACTGAATCTTTTGCACCAAGAGGTCTTCCATGCTTTAAGTGCATCGTGGACTGATTTGTGTTATCATGATGTCCATCTTGGATACTTACTCTCGCTGGACTATTTACAGCAGGTATATGTGATATTTTTATCCCTACCCATATCAGTAAATGCATCAGGCATTTTATTTGCAATGTTTTGCAAATGTATGATCCTTTGAACCTCATGTTCTCATTGGCTTATACGAGGATCAAAATGAGCTAAATATGGTGTATTCCATGAAATTTCACGGCGTTTCTCAAGCTATTGCTTTTTTTCCTCTAACGACGGGAAATATGACTCATCAAATTAGCAGTCAGCAAATCTTGCCTTAAAGACATCTCCTGTTTGAGGCTCTAAATATTGAATGATAAGTGGAAAGTCATCTAAAATAAATGTCGAGTCTAAGTTGAGGACCTATTTTAGCTTTCTGAGGTGGAGCTATGGGACGTACACTACGCAACAAAAGCTCGAAGATGGGAGATATTTGGTTGATGCCCATGTACAAGTTGTACAGGTGGGTACTATTGATAGTTGGTTGGTCTGATACGGACCGGTGCTGCAACATGTAATTTAGCATGACCCCATGCTGTAAATGGAAATTTAGACGTTAAAATTAATGGTCCGACAATAATCTTAAGAGTTTAATAAAGATTCTACTAGACCATTTTGAGTGTACACATAAGCAACGAGGTGTGCAACATTGATGCCAATCGACATTCAATATTCATCAAATACTTTAGATGTTAATTCGTCAGCATTATCATGACGAATAGTTTTGATATAAAAAATCTGTCAACTGAACTCGTAGTCTAATAATTTTTTACAAAAAATATTGTAAATTCAATAGTACGAGTCGAAAGTAGGCAAACATAGAACATCATATGGAAGCATCAATCCGAACCATAAAATAACGCAATGGTCCAGAAAAAGGGTGAAATTGTCCCACAAATATCACCTTGAATTCTTTGCAAGAAATTAGGTTATTCAATGCCAACTTTTATCAAAGATGATCTAGTGATTAATTTTCCTTGATAACAAGCGTTGCATGGACAATATGTAGTCGACAAAACTTCTAGATTCTCTAGAGGATGTCCAGCGAGTTATTTATAGCTCGACGCATCATTGTTGATCCCCGGTAACCTAACCGGTCATGCCAAAGTATGAAAGCCCTAGGATCAGAATTCTATGAATGATTCACACGATGTGATTCGATACTTGTTTCTTTCCCGAGACAATAGTAGTAATACATAGATATTCTATGTTAGCCTCATTTGTTGTCTCAATAAAACACCCATTAAGACGAATGTCTTTAAAACTCACCAAGTTTCTTTTAGCGTGAAAATAAAGCATCATGAATATGGATTTTTGTATCATTCGGTAACATTAATAAGGCTTTTCTACAACCCTCAATAAGATTGTAGGTCCCTGATATTATACTAACAGTAGCCGCAACTAAAGTTGAATTGGAGAAAAATTGTTTGTCATGAAGAATTGTATGTGTCATGGCACTATTCACAAGACATGTAACTTCACCGTTTGTTGTAAACTTGCCATTATAAAAATCCATATTCTTTTAGAAAAAGAAAGATAATAATATAAGTTGAGAGAATAAAATTCTACAAACTAAATCAAATTTTATTACTGAAGAAAATTTCAACGAACTGACTGAATTGAAATACTTGATAAGCAACTAGCTAAAACAAAGAAACACTTACCTAAAACAAGACAAATATTGTCACTTATTGAAAAGAAAATACTATCCAAATCTAATAAAAACTAATTAAGAATCAAAGAAACTCAGACAACTTTGAGAAAATAATCAACGTCTTCAAACTCATTGTCATTTTCATCAGGTCTGAAATCATTAAGATCAAGATAAAAAAGATCCATGGGTACTTCATACTGGTTTCAACATGATTTCCTTTTGCTTGAATGGAAGCCTTGTAAATATCAACAAAATGCTTAAGCATACGACATACAATTTCCCAATGCCCTGACGAACCATATCGACGATATACAAATGCATTGTTCTTTTTCGAATGGCTTTCTGAGCTTTTTCCTTTCCGTTTAAGGAGCATGTTCTTTTTCTTCCCCTCCGATGATGAGAATTATGACCACCATGCTTCTTGTTATTGAAGTTTTTAGGACCTAACCAACGTCCATGACTTTTCCCACAATTTGACAAACAATAACATTCACTTCAGGAGCAGGTAATGAACCTGTAGGATGATTTTGATTCTTTAACAAAAAAAAATTTCAACAACCAATATGCAAGAGATAAGCTCAGGATACTTTGTGAAGTTTTTCTCTCGATACTGCTGTTGAAGCAATATATTTGATGCATGGAGAGTGGGATAAGTTTTTTTTCCAAAAGGTGAGAATCCTTCATAGTTTCTCTGCATAACTTTAAACGAGAAACAATTTGGAAAAGTGCTGAATTATATGCACTTACACTCTTGAAGTCTTGCAGACGAATGTGCATCCACTCATACCTCGCACGAGGCAGAATCATTGTTTATAATGATCGAAGTGATCTTTTAGCTCTATCCACATAGTGTACGGGTCTTTCACCATAAGATACTTGGACTTCAAGGCATCGTCAAGATGATGACGAAGAAATATCAAAGCCTTGGAGCGATCCTCATAGGATTCTTTGTTGCCAAGGACAATTGTGTTTCCCAAAGATTTAACACTAAGGTTCACTTCAACGTCCAAAATCCAGGACAAATAATTTTTTGCAGTTATGTCTAGGACCATAAAGTCCAACTTGGAGAGATTTGATATTTTTTGAGATTAAAAGAAATAAGAACATTAATGTATGAAATAATAACTAATTTATACTATCGACGTAAAATAATAGGACAAAGTAATACAAAATAGCTCTGAAACTATAAAAGCATATGTACTTATGTTTTCATTAGATTTTTGAACTTGTGTGATAATATATACATTGGTTGCATACTTTTACGAATCCCGAAAAGACAAAAAAATCAAATAAAAATAGTATGATGATTTAATCATAAAAAAACCGTATAGGGAACAATAATGCATCCCTCACGATTTTCGATTAAAAAAATATCTATAAAGTTTCCTTCATAGTACACATTGAGCCCAACACATTTAATTAAATATAAAAGTATAGGGCATACACTGTATTATAAGGTTGAGAAGGAGAAAATAAAATAAAATAAAATAAATGATTGAATGAATATATTTCAAATCAGAGTAACAAGAAATCAAAATACAAAATAGTAATACAAAAAAATAAAGTTGAAGACAATAAGTATGAACATATGTTGTAAACCTTCTACGAGTTCCCAAAGTTACTTTACTGATTCCAAAAGATCAATATAGGTGTGTTATATGTATACCTTTTACAAATCCCAATTTTTTTCTTCAGAAGAACAATATAAGTATGTTATATGTATATGTTATCCCAAAAAAGACTTTTACTGATTTCAAAAGAACAATATAGATATGTTATATGTGTACCTTTTACTTTTACAAATCCCAAAAAAAACTTTTATTGATTTCAAAAAAACAACAACAATATAGGTTGTATTTGTGTTCTGTTGTTCGGATAACAATTTTCTTTTGCGCCGAACGTGTATTTATCGGTATGGTATTGTTTTTGTCTATTAGAAGAGACAACTCAATAAGAATACGGAGATTCAAAAAAAAAAAATTAAATTGCGCATAAACAAAGGAAAAAAATTAGGGTTTAGTAAAAAAATTATCGATTAGCTGGTAGAGCACGTGCGTGATAACACGTTATAAACTAAAGAAAGCAGAGAAATAGAGAAAAATAAGAAGAATGTGAATTCTTATTGAATGAGTGAAATAAAAAAACATTAAAACCTCTATTAAAGGGCTAAACACAAGGGAATCACGGTAATTAAACGTCAATAACCTAGATTTAACCTAGATATTCTTAACTAAATTACACGTTTATAAAAGAAGGTAAGCTTTATAATTTATATCCAATAGTCTATCTACTTCGTATTATTCATCTATGAAAAGAGTGTCGGAGAAGGTTTAGTTAAACATGTAAAGATATTTATCTAAAGATGGTTTCAGATGTTACTAATCAATAATTAAACTATGCTTTTATTTATCTTTTCTTTCATCTTACTTAAATAGAAATTTTAATCCAAATCCGCGGATCAACCCGCGTTCAACCCGTCCGTCCGCAGGTGATGGACCAGATGTGGATGAAAATTTAGCACTCGCCATTTAAATGGATCGGATGTGGGTGGTACCAAATCCATGGATTTATGATGCATAGTGGTATTTATCAAATACCATTTCTATCCTTTTTATTTTGTTCTCCTTTTTACCCATTTCTTTTGGTTATTTCCTTGCACATCCTTTTATCTCTACTTCATATTGTAAAACCCTAGATCTACTTTAGTTAGTGAAGTTTGTGTTGTTTATAAGAGGTGTGAGAACCTTGATCCTTCTTTAGAAAAGAGCCTCCATCACTTTGTTATTTTAAATATGCAATTGGGTAGAAATTACAATTTGTAAAAGATGCCTCTTTAGTCTTCTAATTTCCAATCTTAGAATTGGGTAGAAATTTGAAGTATTATTAGAAAAGAACCCCACTCTTTTTTTCTTCCTTGCTCCAAGGGTAGAAGAAGCTTCATTTGAAGGTTGGTTACTTGTGTTTTATGGTGTTTATTACAATTTTACATTCTCATTTCAATTATAAGTATCACTTTACATTAGTTGGTATCATATCTTTGGTTTGATTGTTTGGGAAAGGTTTGGTGAAGAGATTGATTAGTAGAGACTATTTATTTCATAATCAAATATTTTGGGTTGATTGTTTGTTCAAATTGGGTATTTCAATCATATGGTGTTTTTTTCATTATGGTATCAAAAAGAAGAACGAAAATGGTTAGGGAAGTAAAAGTAAGTGAAGTTCAAGTAATGAAATGGTTGAATAAAATGAGATACAAGATGTTTGATGAAATGCATCTATTAGTAGAAAAGAAATTTAAGAAGTTGGAGTGTCTTTATGTGGAGTCATTTGTACTTTCTAATGACTATGGAAACAAAGTCGAGCTAAAGAGTTCAATTTCCATTGGTGGGTATGAGCATCAAGAAGTTTCCCACAAGGTGTTTCATAAAATGTCTCCACCAAAGTTTGATAGTTTTTAAAGTTGTGGGGAAGGTGAGATTAGTAATGATGTTTACTTTGATCCTACGAGGCCACCCATATTTGATAAAGAACCCAATTAAGAAATATAAGAAGAATTTTTCACCGGTTATCAAATATAAAGATTAGCTGTCATACATAAATACTCAGTGGTTGGACTTGGCGATGGTGATCGAGAGACAAGGCATGACACATTCCATACCACTTGTACCATGGGAGGAAAGGTAAGCAAGCTTGTTAATGATTTTGATAGTTATGTTTATACCGTATCCAAAAATGTGATTAAAGAAATGGAATTTGAAGCAAAAGTTTACCTAACAGCATGCTCTTTATTAAGTTTTAGCAAAGGAAATGGGAAATTAACTTATGTTGATCCAATTTGTGGGCTTCCTTTGAAGATAAATATCATGGCGCAAGCCACAGTGCAAAGTTAGGAGAACTACTTGGTGTTTATTTTCTTCTTGAGTTTGCCTTTGACTCTCACCACAAGATGTTAGACTTGGTGAGTAATTATAGAGGAAGAAATCGAGGTCGGGTAGTTTTCAAAATGGGAATAAGTGCAAGCGCTAATGAGTTCATCTTATTTTTGGACCACATATCATTAGAGCATGTTAATTTCCAAGGCAAGCTTTCGCCAAGGCATGATAATTGGGTTTCTCATTTGCATCAATTCACTTGGTTCCGTATTAGGGTGAAAATGTTACGGATAAAGAAGATGACAATTTGAGGTCGAATTTCTCTCAAGGAGGGGAGGATGATACATAATGGTATTTATCAAATACCATTTGTATCATTTTTATCTTGTTCTCCTTTTTACCCACTTCTTTTAGTTATTTCCTTGCACATCCTTTTATCTCTACTACATATTCTAAAACCATAGATTTACTTTAGTTAGTGAAGTTTGTGTTGTTTAGAAGAGGTGTGAGAACCTTGATACTTCTTTAGAGAAGAGTCTCCATCACTTTATTATTTCCAATATGTAATTGGGTAGAAATTGCAATTTGTAAGAGATGTGTAATACCCGTATTTTTCGCATGACGCTTACTCGAGGATACGTCATGACATGAGATGAAGATTCATCCTAAGATTGTAAAGCTTACTCAGGGATGCATTAGGATGTGTATGCATTAACCAGTTGGCGTATTTTCCTATCAGCGTCAACCAGAAAGCGGATTTGGCTAACCAGAAAACGGATTAGCCTAGCAGCGCCAACCAGAAAGCGGACTTGGCTAACTAGTTATCGGATATGCTAACCATTTGGCTATTTTCCTATCAGCGCCAACCAGAAAGCGTACTTGGCTAACCAGTTAGCGAATATGATAACAAGTTGGCGGATTAGCCTAGCAGCTGGCTAACCAGTTAGCGGATATGCTAACCCGTTGGCGTTTTTGCCTAAAGTGCATTCGATGGATGTCCCTTCCCTTTCTTTTAATTACTTGTTGAAATGCGAGTAAAACATATATAGGGATGAGGTGTTGGTTGGAAAATGTTGTTGCTAACCAGTTGGCGGATTTTCCTAGCGATGCTAACTAGTTGGCGGAATTTCCATAGCTATGCTAACCAGTTGGAGGATTTACCTAGCGATTCTAACCAGTTAGCGGATTTTCCTAAAGTGCAGTAGATGAATGTCCCTTAGAGCTTCCACAGTCATGAGTGGAGTAAAGAGTAAAACCAAATAGTAAAAACCAGATTTTTTTGGTTATACTCCGCGTGAAACACAACTGTGGGAGACTAAATTTTTGATCAGGCAGAATCAGAATTTACGTTTGTCGTTGGGCGCATATCCAAGGATACGTCTGTTGGATGGATATTGGATGGGAGTATGCTTAGTGGAACGCTTGCTTGGGGCGGACACTGGATGGATGCTCGGTGGGAGACGCAGCCAAGAACAACGTCTGATGCTAGACGCACGTGTAACATCACGCCCAAGTAACAGGCGTAATTTTGGATGAACGCCTGATGGGGCATTAGCTTATGCGCCTGCTTAATATGTTGAGATCATGATAGGCATAGTATATTGTTACTTTACTATCTAATACAACTTTAGTAAGATGAAAACACTACATACTGCAATAAACTATTAACATAAAGTTTGTCGTGTTATTTTTAGAAATGGACTATGGGGATTGGAATTTCAAATTAACGTCTTTAGGTAGAACTCATTCGTAGTTGTTTTTGATCTTGTAAGCTTTCATAGGTTGATTATCTCTATCTTAGACATTTCATTATGGATCATCAATTTTGTGGGCTAATTTCGTGTGTTCATCAATTTCGTGGATGACTACAAGTATGGTTAACGCCCACACACAAGCATAAGTTTGGTGAACGCCCACGACAGACGGCATTTTTCTCTTATGTGAACGCCTACCAAATGCGTGATTTTGAGTTGCGCAGGATCATGAAACGCACTGCTAACTTCACGCCTGGCACGAGACGCACTGATAACTTCACGCCTATCAGGAAACACACTTCTACCTTCACGCTCCACCAAATTCGATTTTGGTCAATCTCTCGGATCACTTTTGATCCCAAACGGTAAAAAATCTGGACTATAACCCAAATATAGTCCTCCCACTGTGATTGGTTTCGGAAGGACCAAAGAGTGTATTTGGGTTTGGTCCAGGTTTTACTCGCCCTACTGTGGATGCTCTTACCCCTCTTTTCTAAATATATGGAAATGCAATTAAGACATATATAGGGAGTGAGCTTGGGTCGAATGTATATGAGGGGTAATACACATATATGGTCGGTTATTAGCCAAGCAAAATTAATTCAAGTTCTTACTTCACTAACATAGATTAGAGTACAGTAATAAGAACAAGTTCTTTCCCACAGAGAGGCATGTGATTGTTAATTACTTTCGATTACTTATGTAAACATGGGGGGTTTTGGTTGTGATTATAACTAAATTATACTAAAAAAATAGATTAAAACGAATATCAGAGATAAAGAACACTGGTTAGAGAGTTTATCTTCCATATTCCAACATGTTATCAACTAAATCATACTCAATATTCATGCACTCTCAATATTAATAACCCTAAAACATCCTATCACAGGCTTACTCCGGCAAAACTCCTATTATCATCAAAGGCGCAAGAGCCACTCTTTGAATCCTTTTCAATGAATAAATTGGCGCAAGAGCCACTCAATTTTAACCCAATGAAAGCAATGGTCTTTATCAGTTGAGGTTATTCTAAGCAATCAGGCGCAAGAGCTACATAGATTTAACCTAGGTTCCGCTTCTACACATAATTGCATGGTAACATCCCGTCATTAACAACTATTTTATGCTACTTGTAACAAGGATCTTTCGAAAATTCCGGATCTCAAACCCTAGTTTTGCTATATATGTCAATACATGCTCATCTAACTCGTGACTTAAACAAACAAGCAATCGATCATATCGTTATAAACGGTAGAACATAAACGATATTGAAGAGATTATGAACATATGAGAATGAATACTTCAATTAATAAACATGTTTTCCAACTTAGGACTACATCTCTAACCAATAAGAAAGGTTTAGTTCATCATGGGTTTCTCAAAATCCATGGAAAATAATCAAGAAAGCAAGTGAAGCAAACCCTAGAAAGCGTGATGTTCAATCGCAACTCCAAGCCCTACCTTATTGTTCTCCTTGTGTTTTCAAGTGTAAAAGGGTGTCTCCTTCGGGTATAGAAGTATTCTTATATAGTCTTAATCATATCTAGGTGTTAGAGTCCTAATGGGATCATGATACCTTGATTTAGAAGTCAAAACATGTCTTAGAAGTGGCTCCCATCGAGTCATAATCGGTAGTCACGACACCCTCCTTATCTACCGATTGTAAGAGCTCAAAATATGACTTTTCTTGTGTCCAAAACTTGCCACATTCGGTAGATAACTTTCCATAATCGGTAGACTCGATTTTTATGTTATCTACTGATTGTTGGAGCTCAAAAACGAAGTTTTTCTGT
The DNA here is from genome assembly GCA_023531435.1 of Papaver californicum. Taxonomy (NCBI): domain Eukaryota; kingdom Viridiplantae; phylum Streptophyta; class Magnoliopsida; order Ranunculales; family Papaveraceae; genus Papaver; species Papaver californicum. Next base: position 5,131,688 of record JAJJMC010019063.1, read on the forward strand.
ACCCAAAACTGCCTTTAATCGGTAGATAAATTTCCTTTTTATCTCCCGATTATTTTGCTGAGTGTTTCACTATTTTCTTTCGGCTGTTTTGCTCATAATTTCCTCATATGAACTTCGACTGACCTCATTCTTTTTGCGTTGGCTTCGGATTCCCGTTCTGTTCAAAATGGTATCAATAACTCCTGGATTTGAATAAGTTGAATTTGGTATTTTTCCCTTCTCCATTGGCAAAACCTAACTTCCTTGTTCATTTCATGTAGCAATAAACTCATTTATTCTTCTCTGGTTAAATACACTTCAAAACTCCTAAGAAACTGAAAAACAAAAAAAATCAAAGCATAATAATATAGAAACTAACAAGAAATCAATGAATTAGAGTATCCAACTAATGCAAATAATTCACCTATCAAATTCCCCTACATTTTCCTTTTGCTAGTCCTCGAGCAAACTACAAATATAAACTAACCTAAAACAACTCTATTTCTTCGAGGACACGGTTACAATTAGCATGTGCAACAAGCCTTTAAATTCCTAGGTGTTCCTAGTGGACGAGTTATAGTCTCGTGAGAGTTTACAAGAGGTATACCCACAAAACCTAATTTTCAACTTCAAGATATTCCAGAGCACATGCATCCAAAGAGCTACGAAGAAATAAAGTTTCTGCACACTAACAATAAGAAGTTATAAGTATAAAGAACATTATTCTCATGCTTAACCCTTGAGTTAAGAGAAAACCACCATATGAAAGAATCCAGGTTCGAGAGCGACCGAATGTTTCTGCCTCACCAACAAGATTTTATGAATTTGACACTCAAAAGACGCACTTTATGGTTCTCACATATGTGCAGGCAGGAGTGAAGATAAAAATCCTGCACACATTGAATAGTAGGAAGGAAAGGTAACCTTCTGAATCATATGAAGATGTTATCCCATTGAATGTGGGACGAAAAAAAACCCTTTTTTTGTTTTTCTAGTGACCTTTAATAAAGGAAATCAACCACTATGTGAGGATGGGAATGCTTACTTACCTTCTCACCCGATCAGAAATCAACATCAGTCTCCTAGAATCCAATTGAAACGTCTTCGGTCTTTAACTGTTGATGATGAACTCTTGAACTTCGTAGAACCTTGACAATTTGTAACTTTTTTCCTCAATTTCTTATTTTTTAAAACTTCTTTTATAGATTTCTTCTTCCCCACGGCCTTATTGATTGAATTCCAAAAAAAAAAAACACTAAAGCAATGATAAACTTTTTTTTTCTTTTTTTTTCTATTTTTTTTATGACTTCAAAATATAAACTGAAAAATAAATAAAATGATGAAACCACTACAGCCGTAGGATACAGACTTTACCACTTGATTCTTCACAACTTTTATTGCCTAGATATCATGAACTTCATTAACTCACATCTTTTGATTTCTTTCGCTTTTGTACATAAGTCTTCAACATGTATATATAATTCTGTCAATTGTATTGTTGCTTTACTTGAATATGAAATTTGCTCTTTCTTGAACGGTTGCTTATAAACCTTGACTGTCTTCAACTTTCCTTCAAATTTTTGATGTTCCTCTTGTTGATGATGATATATTTCTATAAACCTGTTGTTGTTGAGAGAATGGTGCCAACTGCAAACAAGACTACAAGATAGAGTTAGCAATTCTTATGGCACCCTCATAATTGATAGAAATATCACTCAAGAGATCAAAAAGTAATTGGTGCGAGGTTAGGTAGCTCATCATTCTACCCGGAATTTGCGCAGATGAAACACTCTAAACGGACAATGAAAGGTTTGGTGCCTCACTCACGGGTATTGAATGATCAATTCTTCTAATACTGTATTCTTTACCAGCGGTTTAAGTCCATTTTTTTCAGCTCTAACCTCTCAAAAACTAAGCACTCCGAATATAGTTCTCTAATACTTCTAAGTTTAGTTATTTCGGTTAGAACTCCGTATGTAAACGTAGCTAGAAGTATACTAAGTGACTCTAAAATCTCTAAAAGTTGAAGGTTTTCATGTAAATATGTACAAAAGTTTTAAAATTCTACCAACAAAAGCAAATACTAAAAACTCTATATGCTTAATTACTCCCATACACTTAAACTTTACATTGTCCTCAATGTAAATTGATTCCTCCAATGTAAAATCAAGATGGGAAATCCTAACATGATATGAAAAACTAATAAAAATCAAAAGATAAAGATAGAAATATAAAACCAATGGGTTTCCTCCCACACAACGCTTAACGTCTTTAGCCCGACTTGGCATTCCTTGCTACTCCTCCAGAGGGAGTGCATCTACTAAATTGATCTCAACCATCTCATGTTCAAATGGTTCATAAATAGGGCTTCAAACGATGCCCATTCACTTTAAGCTCCTTCGCTGTTAACAAGCTACGAATTTCCACTGCACCATGAGTAAAAACATTAAACACAATAAAGGGTCCTATCCAACGAGACTTCAATTTTCCAGGAAATAAATGAAGGCGAGAATTAAACAAGAGAACTTTCTGTCCAACAATAAACTATTTTCTAGAAATCCTACTATCATGAAATGCCTTCTTTTTTTCTCCTTGTAAATTCATGAACTTTCATATGCATCATTACGAATCTCTTCTAGTTCACTCAATTGAAGCTTCCTTTGTTTACTAGCCCCATCCATCTCCATGTTGCATTGTTGAATAGCCCCAAAAGCCTTATGCTCGATTTCAACAGGAATATAACAAGGTTTACCGTACACAAGTCTGTATGGGAACATCCCAATATGAGTTTTATATGTTGTTCGGTAATGCCCATAATGCATCATTGAGACGTAAACTCCAATCCTTCCTTGATGGATTCACTTTTTTCTTTAGGATGGACTTCACCTCTCAACTAGAGACTTCTGCTTGCCCGTTTGTCTGTGGATGATATGTTGTAGCAATCTTGTGAGATACGTTATACTTTTTCAACAAACTTTGTAAGAACTTGTTTCGAAAGTGTGATCCCCCATCACTGATTATGGCTCTTGGAGTTCCAAACCTTGCATAAATATGTTCTTTAACAAAATCTGTAACCACTTTAGAATCATTAGTAGAGGTGGCTTTAGCTTCCACCCATTTCGAGACATAATCAACAACGAGTAAGATGTAAAATTTACCAAAAGAATTAACAAAAGGACCCATAAAATCAATGCCCCATACATCAAAAATTTCAACGAAGAAAATAAACTTTTATGGCATTTGATTTCGAGCACCTAGATTGCCCGTTCTTTGACATCTATCACAAGTTGTACAAAATACATACGCATCTTTAAATAAAGTGAGCCAATATAACCCACTTTCAAGTACCTTGAAAGCAGTTCTGTTTTCCCCAAAGTGTCCTCCACAAGTGTATGAATGGAAGAAAGACAAGATAGAGTTGTATTCAGATTCGGATACGCACCTTCGCATAATTTGGTCTGAACAATGTTTCCATAGTATGGATCATCCCATATATATTGATCCGCTATCTTTTTAAGTTTGTCCCTCTCATCACGAGACAAATTTCTTGGGATATGTTTAGACACTAAATAATTCATAATATCCGCATACCATGGTTTTGAAACTACAATTAAGAAGAGTTGCTCATCTGGAAAGCTTTCACATAACGGGATAGCTTCTTTATCTACAGTAAGATGATTCAAGTGATATACAAAGGTATTCTCAATGTCTTTCTTGTATTTAGTTTCGAGATCGAACTCTTGTAGGAGTAGTATCCATCGAATGAGCCTTGGTTTCGCCTCCTTTTTTGTAAGTAAGTACCTAAGTGCTACATGATTAGAAAACACAACAACTTTCGTACCAAGTAAATAAGAACGAAATTTCTCCAATGTAAAAATAATTACTAACAACTCCTTTTCCATGGTCGTGTAGTTTTGTTGGGCCTCATTCAACGTTCTAGAAACATAATAAATGGCATGAGGTAGTTTCCCAATATGCTGGCCTAAAATTGCACCAACCGCATAGTCACTGGCATCACACATTAGCTCAAATGGCTTGCTCCAATCCTGTGGTTTAATGATAGGGGTTGTTATCAAAAGTTCTTCCAAACGATTGAATTTCGCCAAACACTTCTCATCAAAGTTAAAAACCACTTCCTTTTGTAATAAATGGCATAATGCTGATGCAACCTTGGAAATATCTTTGATAAACCGGCGATAAAACCCTGCATGACCAAGAAAAGCATGAATCTCCCTCACCGTAGTGTGAGGGGTAAGAGCACGAATAAGATCGATCTTAGCTTTATCAACTTCCAAGCCTTTAGAAGATATAATATGGCCTAAAACAATGCCATGAGTTACCATAAAATGGCACTTCTCCCAATTTAGCATAAGATTAGTTTGAACATATCGTTTAAGAATCAATGTAAGGTTATCCAAGCACAAGTAAAATGAATCACCATACAAACTGAAATCATCCATAAAAACTTCGATAATGTTTTTAACGTAGTCTGAAAAGATACTTACCATATACCTTTGGAAGGTAGCGGGTGCGTTACACAAACCAAAAGGCATCCTTCTGTGTGCAAATGTTTAAAAAGGACAAGTAAAATTGGTTTTCTCTTGATCCTCAGGTGCTATAACAATCTGATTGTAACTTGAATAACCATCAAGAAAACAGTAATACGAGTATCCTGACAATCTTTCCAACATTTGAAGGTAAAGGAAAGTGATCTTTTCTAGTGGTTGCATTAAGCTTTCGATAATCAATACAGACTCTTTAACCGTTTTGTACTCGAGTTGGGACAAGTTCATTATCTTTATTCAGCAATACTGTAATGCCCGACTTCTTTGTTAAAACTTGTATCGGGCTCACCCACTTGCTATCAGAAATGGAGTAGATAACTCCCACATCTAATAACTTAAGTATCTCTTTCTTTAATACTTCCATCATTGGAGGATTCAAACGACGTCGAGCTTCCTTTGTAGGCTTTGTTCCCTCCTCAAACAGTATTTTATGCATACACGTAAAAGGGTTTATTCCCTTGATATCAACAATTGCCCATCCTATAACCGGTTTATACTCCTTCAACACACGAAGAAGTCTTTGTTCCTGCAATTAAATTAGTTCTTTAGAAACTATTACCGGTAAATCCACATTATCACCCATATACATGTATTTTAGGTGATCAGGAATAAGCTTAAGTTCTAGTTTAGGAGCCTACAAGACAGATGGCAACAATTTTTCATTAGTGCATGGTAAAAAGATAAATAAAATATTATGAGTTGGTGGGCATTGTTGCAACGAATTAAGTTCACTAATAGCTTCCTCAAATTCATCCCCTAATTTAAGCTCGGTTCTTGGATCCGTAAGATCTTTAGAACCTATACTCCTCGTGATAATAGTCTTCAATGGATCACTACTCCCTAAATTAAACATCTGTTAAGCTAAAAAGTCAATAACATCAATGGAGAAACAAGAATGGACATCACTAGGATATTGCATTGCCTCATAAATATTGAAGCATATTATTTCTCCATCAAATTCCATTGTCAATGTCCCACTATAGACGTTAATTTTTGTTCTCTCCGTTCGCATGGATGGACGTCCTAGTAGAAACGGTATAGACGAATCAGTTGATCCATCTGCCATCTCCAATACGCAGAACTAGTTGATTCACCTGCACAAGAACATCTTCAATAATACCTCTAGAGTATACATTAGAACAGTCAGCTAATAGTAAAACAATTCCAGTTTCTTTCAAATGTCCTAAATTAAGAGATTCATATATAGATGCAGGCATAACATTTACTGATGCTCCTAAATCAAGCATATCCTTATTAAACGTTGTATTACCAATAACAATAGGAATATCAAAACTATCGGGGTCTTTACATTTGAGTGGGAGTTTCTTTTCAAGATATCCGAAGCATTCTCACCCACTCTCATTACCTCATTACCGGTTAATCTTTGTTTATTTGTGCACAAGTCCTTCAGAATTCTTTTATATTTGGGGACTTGTTTAATCGTATATATGAGTGGAATATTCACATGAATCTTCTTGAAAATGTCTAAGATCTCCTTATCTTGTTCCTCCTAAAACTTGCGAGAAAAAGGTAAAGAAGGAACATAAGTAGAAACAAGAGGTTTAGAGTTTTCTTTAGGTACCTCATCGGTTTGGGCAGAGTCAGTAATCTCTTTCTCCAAAACCGTCCCCTTAGGGACTTTGTTTTTCTCAGATTCCTCTGGTTGCACAGTTTGTGTACCACTTCTCAATGTCACGACGTTGATATTTTCTCTTGGATTGATAGGCTGAGAAGGTAGTTTCCCACTATTCTGTGTTTCCAGATGATTCAGTCTACCGGTCATTGTGCTCATCTAAGTTTGTAGCTATTTTATCGCACTATCAGTTGTCTGCTGATTTTTCTGCATCAACGTCGTCATATTTTTCATCATAGAGAGCATCTCAGATGATTCTGAGTTTTGATCTTGTTGTAGGGGTTGTACTTGTTGTTGGAACCCATTTGGACGATTGAAAACCGTCCCTGGAGCTGCAGCTTGCTTGCTCGCATAACTGAAATTTGGATAATCTCTCCACCCTGGATTATAAGTGTTGGAATAAGGATCATACCGTTGTCTCTTCTGATTTGGGAATACTGCATTCACCTGTTCGGCTTCTTCTTCATAAAAGGGGATGATCACTGCTGCCATTTGTTGCATCATCTTCTCCATATTACCAATCCTATGCTCTAAATGCGGTAAAGAAGTAACCTCATTAACCCTCCCGACGAGTGGTTCTGACCCACGACTTGATAATTGTTGAGAATTTGCTGACATGTTCTCAATTAACTCTCTAGCTTAAGCTACTGTTTTGTTCACTTAAGCACCACCACCTGCAGTGTCGAGAAGATTTCTGTCACTTGCTTGAAGACCCTCATAGAAGTACTGGATGATCAATAAATCACCTAATTGATGATATGGGCAGACAGCTACCAATATCTTGTAACGTTCCCAGCATTCATACAATGTCTCTCCTTCCTTCTGCTTAATGCCACATATCTCTTTACGAATCTGAGTCGCCTTTGATGCAGGAAAATGTCTCTCTAAAAAGAGTTTCTTCATACCATTCCAAGTTGTGACACTACCATAAGGTAAATAGTATAACCATTCCTTAGCAGTATCCATCAGGGAGAATGGAAAAGCTCGTAACATGACTCCATCATCATCAGTCTCTGCTGGTAGCATGGCCAGGACCATGTTATGGAAATCCATCAAATATTTATTTGGATCTTCATTATTCATTCCATGAAACTTTGGGAGTTCTCGAATATACCCTGGCTTGATCTCGAATGTAGATGTCGTCTGAATACATCAATGTTATGTATCTAGATTGTGAGAAGCTAAGTCTTTGAGCGTACGATTTGTATCACCCATTGTTTCTTGTTCTTCCTCTATGTCTGAATCTTTGGATTCACTTGACGATGTACTTGGAGGAAGTGGATTGTTCACTGCTCGAACGAAATCTTTTAGTAAAGTGCCTGATCAAAGTCGCATACCAATGGGACTTGGTCTACCCTCTCTAAGCATTCACGAAAGAAATAGTACCTGAAAAATAATTCTTGAAACTAAGTTAAAAACTAAAATTAAGAAATCAAAAACAAAATAACAATTCTCTATGCCTCACCGGCAGCGGCGCCAAAATTTGGTCGGTTGTCAGCCAAGAAAAATTAATTCAAGTTCTTACTTCACTAATATAGATTAGAGTACAGTAATAAGAACAAGTTCATTCCCACGGGGAGGCAGGTGATTGTTAATTACTTTCGATTACTTATGTAAAGATGGGGGGTTTTGGTTGTGATTATAACTAAATTATACTAAAACAAATAGATTAAAACGAATATCAGAGATAAAGAAAACTAGTTAGAGATTTCATCTTCCATCTTCCAACATGTTATCAACTAAATCATACTCAACATTCATGCACTCTCAATAATAACCCTAAAGCATCCTATCACAGGCTTACTCCGGAAAAACTCATATTATCATCAAAGGCACAAGAGCCACTCTTTGAATCCTTTTAAACGAATAACTTGGCGCAAGAGCCACTCAAGTTTAACCCAATGAAAGCAATGGTCTTTGTGAGTTTAGGTTATTCTAAGCAATTTGGCGCAAGAGCTACACGGATTTAACCTAGGTTACGCTTCTACACATAATTGCATGGTAACATCCCGTCATTAACAAATATGTTATGCTACTTGTAACAAGGATATTTCGACAATTCCGGATCTCAAACCCTAGTTCATCTATAGATGTCAATGCATGCTCATCTAATTCGTGACTTAAACAAACAAGCAATCGATCATACAAGGCGTTATAAACACTAGAACATAAGCGATATTGAAGAGATTATGAACATAAGAGAATGAATACTTCAATTAATAAATATGTTTCCAACTTAGGACTACATCTCTAACCAATAAGAAAGGTTTAGTTCATCATGGGTTTCTCAAAATCCATGGAAAATAATCAAAAAAAGCAAGTGAAGCATTAATAAATATGTTTCCAACTTAGGACTACATCTCTAACCAATAAGAAAGGTTTAGTTTATCATGGGTTTCTCAAAATCCATGGAAATGTTTTTGGAAATATAAAAACTATGGACAAATAATTTAGACCTCGCATCTCACAAATATACCAACTATAGACAAGATGTTTATCTAGACATTAGAAAAGATCCCATTAGAAATATACAATTAAAAAAAAAAACTGAACAAAGCTTAATAAAATAAAATAAAAACCGGCTTTCAACTAGTTACATACTCCTTATACAGATAATTCATATAGTTAATACAAAATTAGATTAACATTCCTAAAACGTTTTTCAATATAGTATGGTACATAGGCCTCAAAATATAATTTCATATTTATTAAAAAAAAAATCTCAAATAATCATTAAATAAATTTTATGATCCATTGTATATAATCTTTTAAAATGGTACACTAGATACTTATTAGAAATTGTTAAACATAAGTTTGAACCCCGAGTCTCCATACATATCCACGCTATATATCTTCTAATTTTTCAATCAAAAAAATTAAATAGACATTGTAAAAAAACATTGAAAAAACCATATACTCATAAACCCTAGAAATTGTGATGTTCAATCGCAACTCCAAGCCCTAGATTCTTGTTCTCCTTGTGTTTTCAAGTGTAAACGGGTGTCTCCTTAGGGTTCTGGAAGTCTTTTTATATAGTCTTCATCATATCTAGGTGTTAGAGTCCTAATGGGAGCATGATACCTTGATTTAGAAGTCAAAAACGTGTCTTAGAAGTGTCTCTCGTCGAGTCATAATCAGTAGTCACGACACCCTCCTTATCTACCGATCGTAAGAGTTCAAAATATGACTTTTCCTGTGTCCAAAACTTGCCATAATCGGTAGATAACTTGTCATAATCAGTAGACTCGATTTCCATGTTATCTACCGATTGTTGGAGCTCAAACACGAAGTTTTTCGGTACCAAAAAATGCCTTTAATCGGTAGATAAATTTCTCTTTTATCTCCCGATTATTTTTGCTGAGTATTTCACTATTTTCTTTCGGCTATTTTGCTCATAACTTCCTCATATGAACTCCGAATGACCTCATTCTTTTTGCGTTGGTATTTGTCCCTTCTCCACTGGCAGAACCTGACTTCCTTGTTCATTTCATGTAATAATAAACTCCTTTAAAACTCCTAAGAAACTGAAAAATAAACAAAATCAAAGCATAATGATATGGAAAACTAACAAGAAAATCAATAAATTAGAGTATCCAACTAATGCAAATAATGCACCTATCAGTATATATGTGATGTGGCATATAAGTTTGGTACATACTTGATGCATAAGCGTCGATATGCTTGTAGATTAGACGATAAAGATTGAATTATTCCAAAGCATCATTCATCCGTGTTGCGTACTCGAGAATGCATTATGCATTCTAAGTAGCGATAGTTATGCATAAACATGTACATACTTTGCTAAAGTCCCCTGGCCTATAGGACTAGGCTTAGCTTGGCCTTTGGCCTTGCAACGAAGTTGAAATTGATGTTGGATTTGCCTTAAAATACTTAAGTTGCTTGTTCCTTTCGAATTGACACTTCGGATGAACTACAGTCATGCTTGATCCCTTCAAGGTACGGGTTGGGTACGTAGGCAGCCGCAATGCAGTGCATTGAGGTGCAGCACATTTTCGCTCATATCATTTTATTTAGAGGTGATTGTGACATTATGGTAACTCGTATCATCTGGCTCGGCAATGCGAAATCAAGATGTGATTGTTGACACACTTGATGAGGTAGTTGCAATTCCATTCGATGAATTGTTCATATTTCCTATCAACTTTTATGGCATGGAATTGCATGTGCTCGGATGTTGTATCCTTGGCAAGAGCAAGATCATTGCATGCACCCAGCGCTTAGTCGAAGCAGAGTTGATGAAGCAAAAAAAATAGGTCTGAAATGGCCTAGGTGCTAGTCCAAGGTATGAGTTAGGCCTGGACAATGCTCGTAAGAAAGTGATGCATGCCAAAGGCATCACCATTGGCGTTTATGGCCTTACCCCTTGTTTTGGAAGTTGGAAGAAGAGTGAGTTGGAACGGTATGGAAACTACGTTTCAAATATCATGCTTGCAAAGCATGTTTGGAAAGAGAAATCTACCTGCATTTGCCAGCCTGAAGTTAAGATTTAAGGTCCGGTTACTGTATTTCAATCCGCGCATCAGGGAGTTCTAGCCTGCCCAGCGCATAGAGGTTGGGGCGGAATTTCCCGTTCCGTGACAAATGGTATCAGAGCAAGTTCCAAGAAAACACTAGCGAGTATGCGTTATGGACTCGTCAAGTGAGTGTTTGTAATATGACTACAGAATTTTTCCTTCAAAGGAAAAAAGGAAATAGGTTGGAAGAGTAGGCCAACAGTTTCACAAAAGAAGAGTTTGTGACTGTTATGCCAGTTACTTTGTAAATTTTGTATTGGTCAATCAGGACAAGCACTTGTGCTAAGAAAAATCTTAACTACTATGATAGTTACTTCGTGACATTTGGACGCGCTCGAGTGTACTGTGAGTTTGCCATGCCTTATTAGATTATTTTACCATACTTTTGGTAACCCGGAAGACTGTCTTTGGAACGGTGGTAGACAAGGGGACTGATCATTCCCACCCGTCGCTGGAACAGTGTGTGTTGTCATGCCTGCTAGCTCCCACTTACGAGTGGCAACCCGGAAGACTGTTAGATGTAACGGTTGGAATTTTAATTTGGTCCTCACAGTACTAAGTAAAATATTGCTTGTCATATTCGATGACCCTTTCAACCCTTATGAACTTTGGGGACTCTCAAGTGTATGGTATGGGACGTTAAGATCTCGTGTTAAGTAAATCCTGTTGCATTCTTGAGCATGTGGTATGAGACACATGTTTAGGGATCCAAATTGATTTTTTTGGTACAGTTATAAAACCTTTCCTGATCCTCGAGCATACGGTATGGGACATATGTTTGGAAGGTCTTAATCGGCGTTTACGACCCCAAGTAGGCTTAAAAATTTGATCATGATCAAGTGCGTTTTGGGTCGTCTCACACCTTGCAATTTTCTACTACGAAACCTATTAGGATTCCGGGATATGCGGAATAGAACGCATATTCAGAAGGTTCTAATTTGTGTTCATTAACAAACATTGGACCTTGCAGGATTTCTGTGCACCAGGCTACGGGACATATGCGCATGAAATCCAAATCGATGAAGCTTGTCCATAATAGTTTTTTATTTGAATTTCGGGGACGAAATTTTTTAAAGGTGGTGATATTGTAACACCCGTATTTTTCACATGACGCCTACTCAGGACGCGTCATAACATAGGATGAAGCTTCATCCTAAGCTTATAAATCTAACTTAGGAATGCATCAGGGTATGGATGCATTAACCAGTTGGTGCATTTGCTCATCATCGCCAACCAGAAAGAGGATTTGGCTAACCAGAAAGCGGATTAGCCTAGTAGCACCAACCAGAAAGCGGACTTGGCTAACTAGTTAGCGGATATGCTAACCAATTAGGGTATTTTTCAATTAGCGCCAACCAGAAAGCGGACTTGGCTAACCAGTTAGCGGATATGCTAACTAGTTGGCGCATTTGCCTATCAGCGCTAACCAGAAAGTGGACTTGCCTAACCAGTTAGTGGATATGCAAACCAGTGGCGGATTAGCATAGCAGTTGGCCAACCAGTTAGCGGATATGCTACCCCGTTGGTATTTTTGCCTAAAGTTCATTCAATGGATGTCCCTTCCATTTATTTTAATTGCTTGTAGAAATGCAAGTAAAACATATATAGGGAGGAGGTGTTGGTTGGAAAACGATGTTGCTAACAAGTTGGCGGATTTGTCTAGTTATACTAACCAGATGGCGGATTATCCTAGACATGCTAACCAGTTGGCGGATTTACCTAGCGATGCAAACCATTTGGAGAAATTGACTTAGCTATGCTAACCAGTTGGCGGATTTGCCTAGCGATGCTAACCATTTGGTGGATTTACCTAAAGTGCAATAGATGTATGTCTCTTACCCATATTTTCCAAATATATGGAAATGCGATTAAGACATATATAGGGAGTGAGCTTGGGTCGAATGTGCATGAGCGGTAATGCACATATATATGCGATGTGGCCTATACGTTTGGTGCATACTTGATGCATAAGCATCAATATGCTTGTAGATTAGCCGATAAAGCTTGAATTATGCGAAAGAATCATTCATCCGTGTTGCATACTCGAGAATGCATTATGCATGCTAAGTAGAGATAGTTATGCATAAACCTGTGCATACTTTGCTAAAGTCCCCTGGCCTTTAGGACTAGGCTTAACTTGGCCTTTGGCCTTGCAACGAAGTTGAAATCGATGTTGGCTTTGCCTTAAAATACTTAAGTTGCTTGTTCCTTTCGAATTGACACTTCGGATGAATTCCAGTCATGCTTGATCCCTTCAAGGTAAGGGTTGGGTACGTAGGCAGCCGCAATGCAGTGCATTGAGGTGCAACACCTTTTCGCTCATATCATTTAATTTAGAGGTGATTGTGACATTATGGTAACTCGTATCATCTGGCTCGGCAATGCCTAATCAAGAGGTGATTGTTGACACACTTGATGAGGTAGTTGCAATTCCATTCGATGAATTGTTCATATTTCATATCAACTTTTATGGCATGGAATTGCATGTGCTCGGATGTTGCGCCCTTGGCAATAGCAAGATCAGTGCATGCACCCAGTGCTTAGTCGAAGCAGAGTTGATGAAGCAAAAAAAAAAGGTCTGAAATGGCCTAGGTGCTAGTCCAAGGTATGAGTTAGGCCTGGACAATGCTCGTAAGAAAGTGATGCATGCCAAAGGCATCACCATTGGCTTTTATGGCCTTACCCCTTGTTTTGGAAGTTGGAAGAAGAGTGAGTTGGAACGGTATGGAAACTACGTTTCGAATATCATGCTTGCAAAGCATGTTTGGAAAGGGAAATCTATCTACATTTGGCAGCGAGAAGTTAAGATTTAAGGTCCGGTTACTGTATTACAATCCACGCATCGGGGAGTTCAAGCCTGCCCAGCGCATAGCGCTGGGGGAGAATTTCCCGTTCCGTGACAAATGGTATCAGAGCAAGTTCCAAGAAAACACTAGGGATTGTGCGTTATGGACTCGTCAAGTGAGTGTTTGTAATGTGACTACATAATTTTTCTTTCAAAGGAAAAAAGGAAAAAGGTTGGAAGAGTAAGCCAACGGTTTCACAAAAGAAGAGTTTGTGACTGTTGTGCCAGTTACTTTGTAAATTTTGTATTGGTCAATCAGGACAAGCACCTGTGTTAAGAAAAATCTTAACTACTACGATAGTTACTTCGGTGACATTTGGACGCGCTCGAGTGTACTGTGAGTCTGCCATGCCTTATTAGATTATTTGACCATACTTTTGCCAGCGAGAAGTTAAGTTTTAAGGTCCGGTTACTGTCTTTTAAGCCGCGCATCGCGGAATTCTGGCCTGCCCAGCGCATAGTGCCGAAGGCGGAATTTCCCAGTCCGTGACAAGATGCCTCTTTAATCTTTTAATTTCCAATCTTAGAATTGGGTAGAAATTTAAAGTATTATTAGAAAAGAACCTTAATTCTTTGTTTCTTCCTTGATCCAAGGGTAGAAGAATCTTCATCTGAAGGTTGGTTACTTGTGTTTTATGGTGTTTGTTACAGTTTTACATTTTCATTTCAATTATAAGTATCACTTTACATTAATTTCACGTTGCTCACCCCTAGTTACAGGTTACTAGGAATTACTAGTTATTACTAGTTTTATGGTCCTACTAAATTGCTGGTCCACATATGGAAACCTTTTAAATCGCTGGTCCATTTTTATGATTTTGGGCCAAAAATTATATTCCCAGGTTCTTAACACGTGCGGGGATCTAATGTAATTTTTTTAAATGTTAAAACTGTCGTTCCTTTTTACCACTATTTAACGGAAAAAATTCATTCTAAGTTTATTGATAAACTGAAAATAGATCCAGCGATTTTTCTTATCTTTGACTCCTCTTGTTTTTGAAAACTAGGTTTTGAACTCAAAATAGAGAAGAGATCGAGATTAAGATTTTGATTCCATTGATTGTGATTGTTGATTTTTATTTTAAGAATTAGGCTTTTAATTAAAAGAATAAAAAATGGTGGAAAAAGGGAAAGATGAAGAATAAAAGTGATGGTGAAGAGAAGGAGAAGAAGAAGATTCGAGATTGGATCAGGATCGGCGAACAAAAAGAAAATATGGATTCATAAAAAAAAACCTATGATCCAATAGTGCATATTTGTTTATACCGAAGATAATAAGAATTTTTGTATGATCATACAATGCATATTTGGTTGTACTGAAGATAAATTGTTTCTATATTATTATATTTTGCTAAAATCATGTTTTTGTATGATCCAATAATACATAGTTTTTTGTACTCAAAATATATTGCATGTTTATTGGGATGGGTCTTCAAGCATAAACTATGTTTATGACTAAATATCAACATCTATTGTTGCATAATAGTATCCAAAAAATACTGCATGTTTTATTGGAATGGGTACATATCAAAATTTACTTTTGGATTATATGTTTTATTTTGATGGATGCATATCAATATTTACTGTTGGATCATAGTTTTTTTTTTTGATTAGTACATATCGATGTCTATTATTGGATCATTGGTTTTCACACAGTATATATCAGTATCTACTACTGGATCATAGGCTTTTTTGGATAGGTACATATCAATATCTACTGTTAGAGCATAGATTTTTTTGGGACGGGTACTTATCAATGTCAACTATTGGATCGTAGTTTTGCACTCAGTATCTATTGTTGGATCATAGTTTTTTTTTGGGTTGGGCACATATCAATATCTATTGTTGGATCAAAAGTTTTCACTCAGTAGATATCAACATCTATTGTTGGATCATAGGGTTTTTTGTGCACCATATGTATGCGTACTACTGATTCATACACTTTGCTACTATTTTTTGGCATACGTAGATATATATTTCTTCTCCAACTTCTCAAATTACAACGTTTGGGTCATCTATTGTATTTTTTGATGATTTTACTTAATTTTTCTTCACTGTAAATCTAGGTTTTGATAATCTTGTATGATCTAGCTGGATAATATTATCATAGAATGGTGATTTTGATTGTTTATATGTGCTGATGACTGCACCGAAGAACAAAGAGGACGACGGAAAAACACCGCGAGAGGAGGAAGAATAATTGGAAGAGAGAGAAAGACCGAAAAGAAAGGGAGAACGTGATTTTATTTTCACACGTTTGGTTGATGGGTAGGTAGGTCATTTCCATATTTTGAATGGTTTTTGGACCACCCCACCCCCCACCCACCCCCCGTCCCACCCACACACACAGTTAATAGTTTCTACCGCTGGACCCTAGATTAAGTTCTTGTTTGGGTTTTGGACTAAACAACAAATTTCCTGTTACTGATTAAGGTTCGTAAAACGAGTTACATCCCGGATCACGACCACTTATCGTGACCGTTATAACGTATTTCGACGGGTCATGAATATGAGCACTGTAACACTCTGAGTTCCGGACCAGGGTCAATCCCGTATGGAGATCCAAACTCAAGGATTTATGGGTCTGAACGGGATAGATGCATAGATTTTATTATCTATAATTATTTCACCAAATACAATTGAATTCTTATATACATGAACTTAAGTATATGGATTTACTATTTAAATATCTATAACAACATTTCAACAAAACATTTAGACCATGCACTACAAGCAATTACAAGAAAATTAACACAATCATCAAGGTAATTAACTTCTTAGTTCCACTTCCAACTTTCATGAAATCTGTAAGGATTTCAATTAGGGTGAGATAACAGCTCAGTAGAACTCATTCTCATTCTCAAAAGATGCATAACAATATCAATGAATCAAAATAAGCATACAAGAATATACGATATAATTTCGAGGAGTCAATATACAAATAAGCTCACAATATCAATAATGTTTTCAACAAATCATCCAATTTATATTTCAACGTATTAGTTCACAACACCAATAATATTTCTAACAAATCATCCAGTTTAGTTTCAACACATCAATTCACAGCACAATTAATGCATTCAAACAATTTACCCATTTAAATTTCAACACTTTAGTTCATGGTACGAAACCTTGGTTCGTATGCCCACCTATCGTTTACCTCGACACGGACAGCTGTCATCAATGGATCAGGGTATCATTACCCTATACGTTCTTGGGAATCATTACCCACTCTCTCTCGGGAATCATTACTCGCCGTTAGCATGGAACCAAGTTCCATCTAATGGAAAAACATGAACTCATTTCCTTTTGTAAATCATTTTTACAAAAAAAAAATACTATCAAATCATATGACAAACAAGTAATGATGTATTTCACTTAAGCATATATGCAAACAAGAATATATTTTACAAACTGCAAACAACTTATACTAATTATTTTATGCTTATAAATTTGTCTGATCACCCTCAAATTTTTAGTGAACATTCCTGATATCATAGATATAACATATCCAAATTTCATAGCAAACTAGTGGCTCAAACTTAAGATATTGATTTTACAAGATCAAGATAAAAACTGGACAAATTACATCATGTACCAAAATATTCATAGTTAATTCATAATATTCTTAAATTGAACAAATCCAATTCACAAGTAAAGATAACTCACAAATTTAGTGTGATAACGAGAAACTGTCCAGAATTTCAGAAAATATTATTTAAATCAAAACAAACATTTAATGGTAAATTTGTTGTGGATTATGCTCAAAATTTAACCAGTGATACTTAATCATGTTATCTACCAACAGAAATATCATGATCATTAACCAGAGATACATATTTATGTGAATAAATTATTGAACCCTAACAATACAAAATCATACGAAATAAACACCCAAAGAGATACATATTTATGTGAACAAATTATTGAACCCTAACAATACAAAATCATACGAAATAAACACCCAAAGAAAGCATCTAAAGAGAAAGAGTTTCGCATTCTACCTCAATTCCATCGATCCTCTACTGATTTTCTTAATTAATCTTCCTCAAGAACCCTAGATCCAATTTATCTTCTTCTCCCTCTACATAGCTTTTGGTTTTCTTGCCTCTAATTCTCTCACCCAATTTTAGTTATAAAACATATATGAATACAAATATTACTAATAAAAACTAATACACATATTTATTGTTTATTTTATTTATTCGAATTGTCTTTTCATTTTTCTCTCAGTTTTATTTCTTTATTAAAATTAGTTAGATGACTCTATTTCTACCATAACTTGTAGCTTTTCTAGTCTAAGCCATCTCAGCTAGGCTAAGGTAAAGGAAACAACAACTTAAATAATAAGGTAAGCTAATTCAAGTGTAACCGATTCGAAATGGTAAATAAAAATACCGGGTATTACAAGCATGTTATGGGTAAAAAAACATGTCATTTAAGGGGAAAACGTGATTTTTTGACGCTTTTACGGTGTTATAACAGTTAAATAGAAAAAGAAAGAAAAAATATGATTTAAGATTCCTATCTAACGGTTATAACATATGTAAAAACGGTTATAAAGGGTCTATTTAGTTGTTTTTTATTCTTTAATTTAAAAAATACAATTATAAGTTTTAACCTGTAATTTTGTAAAAAAAATTGTGTAACAAAATTTTATATTATTTCTTGCAAAAGACGGTTACACCAAACGAGGTATGAATGTGTTATTTTTATTTATTTTTTATTTGATAAAAAACGAAATTATATTAATAATTCATGTAATACAACAAGTTGTTAAACTCTTGCTTCCTAAAAACATTACATAGTATAGTATTTTTTTGGACTTGTTAGAATGTTTTTCGATATGTGACATAGCTTCTGAGTTCTTGTTGTCTTTGTCAAGGTATCCGCCGCTGAGTTGTGTCTTCTATTTATGTACTTTACCCGTGCTTGAGTGAGATTCCTAAATATTGAGACAATTTTATTAGGTGTATTTTCAGCTAACCAAGGTGAGTTATTGTTGTTAATGATCTCTGCCAATTATTTGCAGTTTGTGGCTATCGTGACACTAGAAAGAATGTTGTTATCGACCCATGTGCTAGCTATCCATAAGCCTTTTGATTCTGCATGTAAAACTGAGTGACACAAAAACATACATAGCATAACTAAATCGTGGTGATGTCTATTTGGTTATTTCTCTGAGAGAGGCCTAATCGTTCTAGTCTTTTATCTAAGGTTGTAGTGGGCTTTGTATCAGTGTTATTGATACGGAGAAATCTCTCAACAGAGGGAAGAGGAAGTCAGCTCAGAAATTGTTTTTCCTGTTTCTTCTTTGGGCAATCTGGCGTGCTAGAAATAGTTTGGTATTTCATCCAAGGCGTTTTAGTACTTCATCTGTTATCCAGAATGCTATAAAACAAAGCCCATGAATTTCATATTGCTCAAGATTGTTGTGTTCAATTGCCTCAACAAAAAAATGTGATTACTGTAGGTTGGGAGCATCCACCACCACCAAATTACATTGATTAACACTGATGGTGCCTCCAATCGATTTGGTTTTGCAGTCAGTAGTGGCGTTCTTATAGATAAAGCAGGAAGCTGCATTGCAGCCTATGCCAAGCATATCCAGGGGAACGGGAACAATATGGCAGAGCTCAGAGCCATTCAACAAGGGCTTATTATCCTGACTTTTTTGAGGGCTATCAAAAACTAACTAGGGGCGACTAATAAGATAAAATAAAGTCATTTTGAAGTAATCTCAATACATCCCTTATCCATCTATTTTCTATAATGGTTAATCTACCCTTGCTTAATTAGTGTTAATTTTGATTAATTAGTTGATTAATTTGGTTATTAGAAAATGATTTGAGTTAGTTTTGGATTAGAAATCGAGAGTGTTTTAGATTGATTTTTCGAGTTTTAGTTTTGTACAATCTGTAGGATCGTGATTTATTTTCCTACCGATTGTACAATCGGTAGTTTAATGGAGTACTTAAACTACCGATTATGTAAGTTGCCCCAAATTGAATTTTTCAGAACTTCCAAAATTTCGAACTCTTCATCTTTCACAATCGGTAGGTATTGAAAATTTATATCTACCGATTGTAAACATATAATGAATTAAACTTTAAAATTTTAAACTTTGTAATCGGTAGTTTAATTATCAATTTTATCTACCGATTATAATGGTTTTGTTGTCCAGGACTTTTCTTGCTACAATCGGTAGTTAGTGAACATAAATAACTACCGATTGTGGATAATCGGTAGCACGTGAATTTAATAACTACCGATTGTATATAATCGGTAGTTTAAAAACATTATTATCTACCGATTATGCCAATTTTACTTAACATCTAACTTCGTAATACTATTTCATCTTCCGAAGAAAAACTTGTTCAAATAAACTTGCTACATATTGTTCATTAAACTTGTTCAAAAATACAAAAAACATCTAAATAAACGAAACAAAACACATTATAAAAATTCAAAGTGATCAATCTCATTGGTAGATTACACTTAAGCACTTAATCAAACCTGTTCAACGGGTCGTATTACGCCCGGGACGACGTTCTTCACTTCTTCGGAGAATAATCAACACAAAAGGATTGTATTCTTCCACCACCCTTAGGATCTCGAAATGAGGTTGGTACCTGAAATCTGAACGTTTCCATCTTATCCATTCCTCCAGAGATCTGGCAACAACTTCATCATCAGTTTCATTCCTAATTCTTCTTTCATTCACCTTAGAGGTTAAAGAAGAAAATTCTAGTACTTCCTTTGTGATTTCCATATATCGACAAAAAAGGCCTGCTCTGTTGCGGTTGTTGGGATTACCGGTTTCGTTACAAAAGTTATCATGGACATGTTCTAACCATTGCATGCTCATTACACCATTCATCCGACGTTCATGACCCCTTGCTGGATAATGTAATACCATGTTTCGACATAGAGATAAATCTTCGTCTAGGGTAAAATTCTCTGCATTAAGCCTAAAATTTTCGTAACCCGACATTACATGAAAACGCGAGATTAGAAATTTTCTATGAAATGTAAAAGATGTGGATTTGAAATGAGAATGATAGATATAAATTCATTTATTTATAGGTGTATGAGAATACAAATTATAGTCGTTGATCAACGGTAACAATTCAGAACGGTAACAAAATTGGAAATCGAATTATTTTAAAAAAATTTAACATTTTGTACAAGCACAATCGGTTGTTTAAGAAAATCTTAAACTACCGATTATGATAAGTAGCCCCAAATT
>JAJJMC010019063.1:5244894-5351580 GCA_023531435.1 Papaver californicum
TTGTAATTGAAGCAAGATTTGAACGACCATTTCTTGGTTTAGGCATGCCCTGTTCGATTTTGATCTCTCGAAGCTACTGAAAGTACTTGTTTGAAATACATTTGTTTCACCCTAAAACAATAGTGTACTTGATATCGTTCCATCTTCAATAAAATTATTAACTTGATAAATGAAGAAAAGAAAACGCTCAATCTATTTCATAGATTGAAGACATGTCATTCAAATAATTATATCTTCATGACTATTAAACCAGATTTTATGAATGATGCCATTTTAGAAACTAGAAAATATCCTCTAAAGCTTCTAAGTTTTAATACTATACTACTTCATATAAAGAAAACGACTTAAAATGAGTTTCCAGCATTATTAAACTTGATTTCTTTGAAATATGCTAGTAGTCTATAATTCTAGAAGAGATGCATTTTATATATATAATTTCAGAGTTGTGGTTGAAAGCTGAACAAAGTTCGAATTCTAGAGCTTCTGGTCCTGCTTGAAAGAATATTGACTAATAGAAATCGTGGGTTTTGAGATCTTTTCAGTGTTTTTCGCCGCTCACAAAATAAAGTGGGTGATCAATACCTATACTTATTAAACGTATTCACAAAACAAAACCCATACTTTAATTCTATTCTCTATGCTCCGTTGTTCTCTCTGATAAGTGCATAATTTAATATTTTAAGTATCATTTCCTTATACTTATTTGCTAGATTTTATGTGAATTACTGTGTATTTAATTATTACTTTTGTAGTTTATGTGTTTTATTAGGTTACATTTATTAAAGAAGTGAAATTGAGCTCTACAAGGAAGAATTGTTGAAGACCCAGTGTAACTCAGTCTATTCCAGGATTTCTACCCACCATTTTTTAGATATTTGAAAGGCGAAGCCAACACAAAAAGAATGAGATCATTCTGAGTGCATATGAAGAAGTTATGAGCAAAACCGTGAAACCAACTTGAATTTGGTATCTGTTGGGCCTTATTGGGCCTGCGCGGGAAGAGAAATAAGGGAAGCGTTTTGGGCTCGCTTTTGAGTGAAAATTAGGGTTTTTGTTGGTTTTTGAGGAGGTTAAGTCTCCTAGTTGGACAAGGAATCAAAAGGAAGTGGAAAAGTTTAATGAGACTAGGTTTCCTAGTTGGATAAGGATCAAGAGGAGGTTACCAAAGCCTATATAAAGGGGAGCCTGGATACAATTTTGAGACAACTTCTCACAGATAGAAATTATTATTTTCTTAATCAATTTTTAATGGCTTTTAAGAAAGCCATGTCTAGCTAAACCCCACCATTGGGACAATGGAGGAAGCCATATTTCATGAATGAATGGTAACTATTTTTGATTCTTAATGACTTTTGCATTGATTTTTAATTGATTTATGATTTTTCTTAATTAGTTGTGATTTTGTTTGATGGTGTATGCTGGGACTTAAGAGCTTTTGATGCGCCATGCTTGTGATTTACAATTAATGTTTTAGAAATCTACTTTTGGCAAAGAAACATAGTCAATAAAAGAGCTATAATTGTTAAAGAATCATTGTGGAAATCATTGAGAAGTGATTTTGGTGGAATCCTGAGTTCCAGTTTTTCCCAATATTGTTAAAAATCTTTTACTTATTTTCTAGTTTAAATTAAAATTAGGTTTAAAACGAATCTTCACAAGTCTCAGCGAACGAACTATTTTTACCTCTTTTCTAAAACGACCACTCTCCTCTTTTCTCTGTCGTCACCTCTGATTTTATTTTAAACAGAGAATAGAGAAGATCATCTAACAAGTTTCGTTAGGTGCATAAAATATATGGAAAATATCATAGGCTAGGCATAATAGTTTAGGCATAAATTCAAGATTTGATGGTTGAATTTTGTTTTTGTTCAATTGGTTTTTGTTTTAGTTATATATAACATAAAATTTTCTTTTCTTTTTCTCATTTTACAATTCCAATAGTCATTACTGTTTTTCTATGGTTTTTATTTGTTTTTGATTAATCACAAAAACTGATAGTTTGGTTTAATTGTTTTTTTTTTACAGGAGAAACCTTTACAAGTCCTGATTTTGTTTTTCCTGGATGGGTGGAGAATGGTCGCATCTTTAGTTTCTTAATGCTTCTGCGTCTTTCCACCTTTCTAGAATTGGCATTAATAACCTTCTTGCTTATAATTGAGGTAGTCACCTGTTCCTACCACATCAGTAGGACACCTGTGCTTATATACTAGAGAAATGTTCAACAATATTTTCTGTTGGAAATTTGTTTGTTCCAGGCAGCTCTACGGTTCCTTATACTATTCTTGCACATCTCCAAATATTGTAATGTATGTATTAGATACACTACATGCGGCTCAAGAAAAATCTAATGTCAGTCGCTGTTATCTTTCATATGACCAATCCTAACTGAAGTGTATTAGTGTTTCTATGTCTAATCTCATAAACTATATAAAAATGCAAAGATACCCCAAATAAAAGTCCCACAATCTCAAAAATACCCCAACTGAAGTGTGTTAGTGTTTATGTAGGAAGTTATTCATTGGGGTTTTTTATATACATACTACCCCAACTTCAGTTAGAAAGACCAATAACAGCTAGAGAGATCACTTCATGTTCATGAGGCTCTTGCTTTGCCACCACGACTTATTTGTAGTCTTATCCATGCATTTATGGTTCACCAAAGCATATGTTATGATCCTTCATGCGCAATAAATATGCACATGAAGTATCAACATTTATACAGGACAATGCAACTGCTACTATTTATACTCTATTAGTGGAAATGGAGTCTGGATTTTAGGTAATTTCTTATCAGACTTAATTTATTAGATCTTTTTTCGGATGGATAACAATTTTTGGATTATAATGACCGTAGATGTGGAAGTAACAAATACAAGGCAAGATAGTGGAAAACATGCCCATACTAATATGTTTCTTTGTTGTATTGTAATCTCAAATTTTCTTAAAAGAGAAGTCCTAAGACACAATGATATGCAAATGCTTAGGTTAAGTGGACATTCATATTTTTTCTTTATTTTTGATGTTTGCAGGTACACTTATATGTGAAACAATAGGCCATGAAAAAGCTATCACAAAGTTCAGTTAAAAAATAATATTGAATCAAGAATAAACTCACATTAGTAGCTAAATCTTCAGTTGCCAATTTATGTAAGTTGAATTCATTTTTTTGGGGCCAATTCTTGCATGTAAACCTTAAAATTTCATGAAAAAGTTATGTTTCAAATTTTGTATGTGCTTACAGCATCCCCTTCTCCCTTCCTACAGATTTTATTTGTGCTAATGAGTGTATAGGATTTTCAAAAATTACAAATCGACTAATTTTTAGTAAGGATGAAACAAATAAAGAACGTAATCTTTTATATGCATATGTCAATAGAAAGAGTAACTTTGAAAGTGGTATTTAATCTGTCCAGCACCAGCCAGTGTAATTGGAATAAGTATTTCTGATCTCAAAGTTGGAAAGCACGGATTCCATGTACATGCCCTTGGTGACAAAACAAGTTGTTGCATGTCAACAGGTATCGTTGAGAAAACAATATTCAACCGAATATCAGACTTTAATATGTTTTTGTAATTAAGTGGTAGTAATAAACGCGATTGTTATAGGAATTTGATTTACCAATTTTGGAGTTCTTGAGTGATAATAGTTTCATCTTTCTGGTGACATATAAATTATAAACTACCCGATGAGATTATACTTTGTAGATCCTTCTACTTGAAGGTGTTAAGTGTTATTTATTTTCTAAATTCTTTGAAGTGGCATCTTTTGCACAAGTGAGAGGTATGGTTGAATTTATTTAGCAAATACATACTTATTTTTAGTTTATATTTGGGATAATCCATTTTGTATGCGACGAAAAACATCGGAAAGATCTCAAAACCCACGATTCTTATTGGTCTATATTCTCGTAAGTGGGGCTAAAATCTCTAGAATTTAAACTTTGTTCATCTTTCAACCACAACTGTTTAAATTATTCTGAAATTATATATATATATAATTGTTATTGCAATGGCGCGTACCAATGGAAGAGGAAAACGTGGCATTGCAATAACTCTGAAGTCCACACCATTGATAACGAAACTAGAGGCATGCCATAATCGTTATTTACGTATAACCATAATCAAGCTTAAGAAACTATTTTCAGAGGCATTTACTACTTATGCAGCATTTACTGTATTAATGTAACAGTCGATTAACATGTATTATTATTGTTAACTATGTTTTTTCCATCTTCTTTCCTATTCGAGATCAATTTCTACTTATGCAGCATTTACTGTATTTATAACAATCGATTAACATGTATTATTGTTCTTAACTATGTTTGTTTATCTCCTTTTCTATTCGAAATCAACTTCTACTTATGCAACATTTATTGTACATTAGGTGTTAATATTTAAATAAATTTTGTTACGTATATTTCCTGATTTTGTTGATTATTTTATATATAATATTTTTTCCAACTCCTTTGCTATTCGAGATCAACTAACAAGTATTGTTACTACGAACAATGAGTGAAGCAGAAATTGTTAGGGAGAAAAGGAAGATTCACAAAGAAAAACTTGATGTTAAGAGAGCATCACAACATCGTTTGATATTTGACGATGCAATACAATTATATACGAGTTCTGATGGGAGTTCAGATGAAGATGAACTGCCATAGTTTCAGACGTTGAACATTCTATATGTAAGATCCATTTTGTTCTTTTGAACAATAACTCTAAGTTCCATTGCCTTTTGTGGTCACTGAAAAGACACTGCTGAAAATTGGACTGTTACTTTTATGCAATTATTTGGAAAAATGCTCATTTGGTATTTTTGTGGTGTGTGCCATTTTTTCACTGCATCGGGTATTCAGAAATCTGATTTTGAAGCGCCGGATCATACGTGCAAGTACTGTGGTGCTATAGTTTGGCACCAAAAGAGGTCTAAAGGGAGTGCTTTTAACTGTAAATATATCATATGTTGTTCTACAGAGAATGCCACCCTCCCTCTTCTTAGAAATGCCCTAGAAATATAAAGCTTTTTACCAGATAACAAACATTTGCTTAGTAAGTTGTCAATAATGTGAGTTTAAACCCAGACAAATTCTATAGTACCTACACAACAACAAAGTACCAAGGAGAAGATGAGCAAAAGTTAAGCTTTCCATAAGGTCATAACGACAATTTAAGCACTAAGCACTAAAATGAGATAAATACAGTAAACAATCACCAATAAGAAAACAATAATGTCTAGCTGCAACAAACTAAACGTTCTCTGTAACATACAGTCAAAAAATTCATAAACATCACATGCAAAACTGAAAGAAAAAAAATTACTACAACACTTACATTTAAAACAAACTTACTTCAAACCAAAAGTTAAGAATAAAAATATAACTGGATTCTAGTCGATAATCAATCAAAATTAAAAATTGGTTAATGTAAAAAGGAAGTGGTGGAATCAGGTAATTGGTTAGGTACCAATCGATAAACAATCGGAAAAATCAACTGGTTAATTAGAAAAAAACAATTTTAAAAAAAATATTGAAACGAATACAGAAAATACAGTTTAATTTAATTCTATTACAATAAAAATCTGACTTAAGAAATATTCGTTTTTTCATCATGCCTAAGCTTAGATTTCTTTTAAATAATAAAAAAATTCAAAAGAAAAGAAGAAAATAGATAAAAAAAACCAAAATTAAATCTGGTCAAGTCAAACTCTATCACCTTACGAGTTAGACCTACTACAAAAAACACTACTGACTAAAGCCCCGTGTAATACACGGGCTAAACATCTAGTATTAACTAATTTCATTAAACGTATTTTAATAGAAATTGTTACTAATAATGTTTAGAAAAAAAGATAGAAAAGGTGTTTAGAACTCACATGGGAGAAGCTTGATGATGCCCTCACTCTCTCTTACACCGTCTTGAGGTCATTAATTTGATCCCCTAAAAACGCGGTATGCAGGAGCTGTCTTGATGACTTTGGCAACACCCTTAACTTACAGGGTTCACACAAAACTAACTCTTTGATCCCTTTAGGCCATTTCTTATTCTATTTCATATTTCTCTATCATTACCTGCAAATATATTAATCACAGTTTTTATGATTTAAAATGGATTAGCTCTTATAATTCCAAGAATTTGATTGATTGATCACTAAGTAATGCCAATAAATTTGGTCAATGATAATATAACGTATTGAATGTTTCATTTGCATTTTATATTAAACTGAATTCCTTGTATTTTATATTTTTGGGCTCATCTCATATGAAGTGATAATAAACTGAATGTGTACTGCACATGGGGAAGGACTGATAACCCATCATTTGCTTAGCCCACAAACGGGCCCCTTCAATAATGAGTCGATTATATTCCCCTAATTCACCATTAATTAGTTTGGATCAGGAAGTACGCATATATTGTGTTAAAAATGCCAACAAATTATAATTAAAGCTCGATTGCTCAATATATATCCATGACCATGAGAGACTATTATGGCAAACTACAGGCTCTCGATTTTGCTTCACATGGGGACTTTGAAATATAAAAACCCGCATTATTGAACAAAACAAAACAAAACAGTCATGAACTTATGAGCCTTATGATGGGTGTCAGTACCTGAGATGCGTAGAACATTGTTTTATCAATGATAATTTTGGATCAAAAATAACCAAAAAAAGTAGTACCATAGTATGACATATGTGTTTGGTTTTTGCCGACAAATACCACTATGGAAAACATCCTCGCACATTAAATCTGTGACTGTGACTGTGACTGTAACTGTAACTGTAACTGTAGTGGCTAAAGATCAAAGGAGCAGCTTATCAGTCTCACTGATTTTTATTTTTTTACATGCAATTCTTACTTTCATGGCTTGCCTCCTTTGTAAAACTCGCACTCTTTTCTTAACACAATCCTTATCTTATCGACATAAAAAAAGAGTATACGGTACTTGGTTTCCTGGTTTCATTTGTAGTAGGCAAAATTCAGACTACTAGGTTTTGCATAAAAATATATATCACTGACATGCGGTGGTAGGGATTTATTCAAATCGAAGAGCTAAATAAATACGTACATTTGAAATTGTGTGCCCTAGCTAAAAGCATTCGGGCTTTAAGTTCATAAGATGGTGCATGTGCAATTAACAAGCTGATTACAAAAATTCTGATTATCCTGCTAATTGATCAGTTCCTTAAAAGACTGTTTCATAGCAATAACATGAGTTCATAGATGGGAAAAAAATAACTAGGATACTACGGAAAGGATGAAACATGGAACTAATCTTACTCGGGGAAGGTCTCATTGGCAGCCATTTGGAAAGAGAGAGAGATCTTTCCCATCCTCCCATTCTCCTTAAACCTCCTCATCTCACTTTCATGGAAAGTCCCTATCCCTAGTAGTACTGTGGCACTCGCTCCCCAAGATATTCCCAGTCTTCCAGATAGAGAATGATGTCCAAATTTAGTACTTAGATTACCTGAAGATTTGCGCATTAAGTTGGTCAAGCTCAAAATCCAATAAGAAATTCCACCAAAGTACGAACCAACCTGCACATTTACAAAATGAACGCTTCTTATTGGCCAATTAGTTGTGGGTCCATATACAGAGAGAAAGAGTAGAGTTCATGCCAGGGTAGACACTAGCCGCTCGAAAATGAGTCAAGTGATGAAGGTTCCTTGCTGTAGAGTAGAAGCCAAAAGAAGAAAAAAATGGAAAAAGAATGAAAAACATTTAAAAATGGGAGATACCCATACCAAAAGAACAAAGGACTAGTAGAGTACGGATGAGAAAAGTAAACCAGCTGATCATCTCCCATCATCTCTAATCTATCTTCTCCATTATTGATCAGAGCAAGAACTGCGGAATCAATAATGAATGAATGTACATAATGGGCTAGCTATATTCACATCGTTTTGCGCACCACCACCACCTCTACCTTCATTTCTACTATCTCTCTAGTCTAGACTTGTTTATTGTCTCTCTCTCTACTGCAAGAATTCTTAATGCATTTCCTCTCAACAACTTGTACGTAGTACCCAGCTATCACACCATACTTTAATAAATTCATAAAATCATTCTTCTCTCTTTACTAATCACTATATATATCAACCCTCGTTTGCTTCTATTTCCAACATCATTTATCAACATCTCTCAATCCAAACACCGAACACACAGTACAATCAAAATCATCAACATCAACCACAAAGATGACTGCAACAAGAGTTATAAAGAAGATTTTATGTTGTGGGTTGAAGAATTCATCATCAAAATCTGCCAATCAACTCCCACAAGGTCATGTTAGAGTTTATGTTGGCAAAGAAGAATTTCCATGCAAATTTGACGTTGAAGCTAATTACTTAAACCATCCACTCTTTGAGAATTTACTTCAATTATCTGTTGAAGAATTTGGGTACTCATATAATGGTGCATTGAGGATAGCATGTGAAATTGATCTCTTTAAATATCTTCTTGATCTTCTTAAATCAAGAAATCCTGTTGCTCATTACATGGAATTACAAGATCTTATATCTAAATTCTATAGCATTAGAAAAAAGGGTTCTCAGTAGAATTTTAGTTTCCCTTTTTCATTCTTTTTTTCTTAATTCTAAGGATGATTTCTCATATGTTTATAAAGAGAAGTCTCCTTTTTTTTTGTATCTCTTATATGTTAATACAATTCTTTTCACAAATCTCCTCAATTCTTTTTAGATGTGCATCAATTTTTATTTTTGTTATCAGAATAATTTATCTCAAATCCTTAATCTATGAAATATATACATAATGAGATGATAATGACCCTGCTAAGTCCCTACCCAGTGAGGTCCTTCATTTGGATAAATACGCATTCAAGCAATTAACAATGCACAGAAGATTAGCAACTGTTTGCAAGGGCTAGCTGCTATTTGTTTTTGATCTATAATCTGGTGCAGTACGAAATATTTTTGGACGCATTTTCATGTAAGCAGGCACCAACAGAGTAAATATCAGCAATACAAAACTAGGATACTTTGGAAAGTTGTAAGCAAATTATATGCATAGTGGTGGAGGATTTTATTCCTGAAATGATTAAGCACTTCTAGTTAAATCGGTGTGATTAGTCTCAAAGCAATTAGCATTTAGCATCATGATCTTAATCAAATCAGTATCACCTATATAACAGTTGTACTTGTTTTAACAAATACAATAAAAATTTAAATTCAGTTTTAAGTGAATAAGAGAGTTGGATAATTTTTTGTATCATCGAATAATGAGGCATTATTATCCTTTCACTATAGTATAATCGTTGTTATTATCTAATCAGGATTTGATTTAATTATTGAATGATTTGCTTTCCAATAAGGCAATAATGACTTGGTGCGTGATCAATATGGTTTAAGCTTTGGTGTTCCGTTAATACTGGTATGTTGGTTTTGCCAAGATTACAACATGGTCCACAAATTATGGTTCCATGAATTACTTTAACAAATACTAAACGAGAATTAGTCTTCTTATCATGGTCTGGGTCATAGTAAGTAGTAGGATTTCTTGCAGGTGTGTTTTACCACGAGAAACATACACCGCATATCGCAAACTACTATCTTAAAAGCATGGTTATTGTAATTTCTTTAATGCGAGGAGTTGGCGGAGAAGAAGATGACAAAGTTAATGAGAACTTTTCGTGGCATCTTCAGAAAGCAAAAGTAAAATGTGCTGAGTTGCTTGGTCCAAGATTTGTAAATCTAAGGGTAAGGGTGGGCTAGGGATGAAAAACTTAAGGCTTATTAATGTTGGGAAATAAAAATGGTTATTACTAAAATTAATAGTTTTTTACTTAAATAAATTTTTGTTACTTTAATTAGCTTGATGGGTGCTAGGATCACTAGTCCAAACTTGGGTGGAATTATAGCCATCCATTTTCACTTCTTAGTGAATGAGAAACCGTTGGTTATCCCATATTGGGCAAACCAAGGAGGAAGTTCATGCATATTACCACAAACGTTCTAAAAGGAAAAGAACTAGTGGATTGGATATGGACTTGGGAAATGGACTAGTGGGCAAATGCATACATGTGCGGTGCTTCGCACCGAAGCACCGCAGGCCGCGGGCTTGCGGTGCTTGCGTGTGTTTTTGGCGTGAGCCTTGGCGCGACCCATGACGCGACCCTTGGCGTGACCCTTGGCGTGACCCTTGACGCGTGCCTGCGAGTGCACACGTGTACCCATCAATGAGAAAACGTTTCTTTATTTTTAAATAAATATTTTACCGTTTTGAATTAAATGAAAAATAAAATCATAAATATTTTTTTAATTAAAAGAATCTTAACGTTTTGTTTTAATGGGGATTTAATATTTCAAATTAAATTTTTCACCGTTTTAAAACTCAAGAGATTTCTTCTCCTATAAAAGAACAACATTGCTAAGGTTTTCGTTTACCCCAGTCACGGCCACTGTCCTGACGACTTTTCCCATCTTCTTGCTTTGACTTGCGCACTAGAATTTACTTTCTTTTTCTTTCATCTTCTGTTAAGTTCACAACGGGCCAACGAGCTTTGCTAGCTGGGTTGGTATCAGGTGATTTTATCCTGAATTCAAGTTTGTCACTGAAAGGGTATAGCAGCATCTTCCTGAAGGTGTACCTGGCAAATATTGAGTTAAGGGCAGTCTGTTGAACATGCGACTTCACCTCTTTGTGTTTGAGTGTGTGTGCAGTTTAATTCTAACCCTCCCTTAATCATCTTCAAGTTCTCTGTGTTTGTGTTTCTCTGTTACAGGAAGGTACTTTTCCAACAATCTTAACTCAATATCTGTGCAATCAAAAGATCTTCTGTAACAATGGCAAAGACTGATGTTGAGAGACCTCAGAAGTTTTCTGGTAAGGATTTTAAGAGATGGCAGTCGAAGATGCTCTTTTTCCTGAGTTTCCACATGCTTGATGAAATAGTGTTGAAACCATATAACAAAGCTCTGGATACTCCTGAATCATCCAAGGAAAAAGAGACCTGGACGAGAAATAATTATTTAGCAAAAAATCACATTTTAAATTGCCTTGAAGACTCTTTGTATGATTTTTACAATGCTAAAGATGATTTTTCTGCTCACAATTTATGGTCTGCACTGCAAGAAAAATATGAAGCAGAAACTGCAAGAAGTAAAAAGTTTCTGGTTGCACGTTTTTTACAATACAAGATGCTGAATGAAAAATCTGTGGTTGACCAGTTTCTAGAGTTGCAGAAAATTATTAATGAAATCATTGCTGAAGGTATGACTATCTCTGAAAACTTTCAAGTATCTGCTGTGATTGAAAAGTTACCAAGTTCATGGGCCGAATACAAGAGAAGACTAAGGCATGAAACTGGTGAGATTACTATGATAGAACTGGGCAAGAAAATACAAGTTGAAGAGTTGCTGTGCTCAAAGGACAAGAATGTCTCCTCTGCAAGAGACATGTCAAACAAAGCTCATGTGATCGAACACAGGTTTGCTTCACTCAGTCTGGACCACAACAAGCGCAAGCCTATCCCTCAAGGAAAAGGTAAATTTCAAAAACCAAAGTCTGCTATTGGTAAGATTAAGGGAGCTTGTTATATCTGTGGTGTGTCTGGCCATATGGCAATGCATTGTAGAAAACGCAAAGATGCGAATTTTAAGAAACAAAATGTAAACTTGGCTGAAAGTAGTAAAAATGAATTTTCTGGCACGGTGTCTGAGGTTAACTTAGTTACCAATGTGAGATACTGGTGGGTAGACTCTGGAGCTACCAAACATGTCTGCGGAAGCAAGGATATGTTCACCTCCTACCAGACAGTAGGAGAAGGAGAAAAACTCTATATGGGTAATTCTTCTGCAGCACAAGTTGCAGGAAAAGGAA
Source organism: Papaver californicum (assembly GCA_023531435.1). Taxonomy (NCBI): domain Eukaryota; kingdom Viridiplantae; phylum Streptophyta; class Magnoliopsida; order Ranunculales; family Papaveraceae; genus Papaver; species Papaver californicum. Next base: position 5,256,733 of record JAJJMC010019063.1, read on the forward strand.
AGGTTTCGCTGAAGCTTTCTTATGGGAAAATCCTCACATTGAATGAAGTGTTACATGTACCAGACATCTGCAAGAATCTCGTTTCAAGTGGTGTGCTAGATGACAAGGGTTTTAAAATTATTTTTGAGTCCGGAAAAGTGATTATCACTAAGGGTAGGGACTTTGTGGGAAAGGGCTATAAGGCTGAGGGCCTTTACAAATTATCTGTAATCTCTACTGAAATTAATAAAGTTGATTCTTCTTATGTTGTTGTCTCATTGAATATCTGGCATGGTAGACTTGGTCATGTAAATTATAATTCAATGAACAAATTGGCAAAATCTGGCTGCATTCCAAAATTAAATTTGGAATATGAACATAAATGTGAAGTCTGTGTAGAATCAAAACATGCGAAGAAGCCTTTTCAGAAAAATGTCCACAGAGTTTCTAATCCCTTAGAGTTAATTCACTCTGACTTAGTTGATATGAAATCAATCCAAACCAGAGGTGGAAAAAAATGGTTTGTTACCTTCATAGATGACTGTACTAGATACTGTCATATCTACTTGCTTAAAGGAAAAGATGATGCTCTTGAGGCATTTAAATTATATAAATTAGAAGTAGAAAACCAGATGAGTACCACCATTAAAACTGTTAGGTCTGATCGTGGGGGTGAATACATAACTCCAATAGGAGAATTTTGTGCGCAACATGGCATTATTCATGAGGTAACTCCTCCTTATTCACCACAATCTAATGGTGTGGCTGAACGGAAAAACTGAACCCTTAAGGAGATGATGAATGCCATGTTAATCAGTTCAGGACTACCGGCGAACTTGTGGGGGGAGGCCGTCCTCTCAGCTTGTTATATCCTGAACAGAGTGCCTCTTAAAGGAACAGAAAAATCACCGTATGAATTATGGAAAGGCAAACAACCCTCTTATGGATACCTCAAAGTGTGGGGGTGTTTAGCCAAGGTCTCTATTCCTCCACCTAAGAGGACTAAAATAGGACCTAAAACCGTTGATTGTGTCTTTCTAGGATATCCCGAGCACACCACTGCTTATAGATTTATGGTCGTGAGTTCCGATAACTCGGAAATTGGTGTGAACACCATTTTGGAATCTAGAGATGCTTCGTTTTTTGAAAATGTTTTTCCAATGAAAACTGAATCTCGCGTGATATGTGTAGATCCTCTAGATGTCCCTTCTTCTAGCCATTCATTACCAGTAGAAGAAGATGAACTTGTTTATGAGTCAAGAAGAAGTAAAATACCTAGATTAGAAAAATCTTTTGGGCCAGACTTCATTACCTGTTTAGTTGAAACTGATCCACAAACCTATAAAGAGGCCATGACTTCGTCTGAAGCTCCATGGTGGAAAGAATCCACTATTAGTGAGATGGATTCTATTATTCAGAATGAAACCTGGGAAATAGTAGATTTACCTCCAGGGAGCAAAACCATAGGTTGTAAATGGATCTTTAAGAGAAAACGTAAGGTTGATGGAACCGTGAAAAAATATAAAGCTAGACTTGTAGCTAAAGGCTATAAACAAATAGAAGGTGTAGATTTCTTTGACACTTATGCACCTGTCACTAGAATAACTTCAATTAGGTTGCTAATTGCAATTGCTGCAATCCATAACCTAGAGATACATCAAATAGATGTAAAAACTGTGTTTCTAAATGGTGAACTAGATGAAGAAATTTATATGGATCAACCCGAGGGCTTTGTGGTGAAGGGTTATGAAAAGAAGGTGTGTAGACTTAAAAAGTCTTTATATGGCTTGAAACAAGCACCTAAACAATGGCATGAAAAATTTGATCATGTAATGTTCTCTAATGGTTTTAAAATAAATGAAGCTGACAAATGTGTTTACACAAAATCTGTCAATGATGCTTGTGTGATGGTATGCATGTATGTTGATGATATGCTTATACTAGGTACAACCTTAGAAATCATTAATTCCACTAAGAACATGTTGAATGAGAACTTTGATATGAAAGACTTAGGTCTTGCTGATGTAATCCTAGGGATGAAAATTAGAAAGGAGTCTAATGGATTCAGTCTCAGTCAATCTCATTATGTTGAGTCAGTTCTGAAGAAATTTAACCAGTTTGATAGTAAACCTGCAAGTACTCCTTTTGACCATTCTTGTAGACTCAAGAAAAACAAAGGCAATGGAGTCTCGCAACTTGAATATTCACGTGTCATAGGAAGTCTGATGTACTTAATGAACTGCACGAGACCAGACATTGCCTATGCAGCGAGTAGACTAAGTAGGTATACCTGTAATCCAGGACAAGAGCATTGGGATGCACTTTTCAGAGTGCTGAGGTATCTTAAATACACTTTAAACTTTCGGTTAAGTTATGAGAGATACCCTGCTGTTCTGGAAGGATTCTGTGATGCAAACTGGATAGCAGACTCAGAGGAGTCTAAGTCTACGAGTGGATACGTTTTCACTCTAGGCTGTGGAGCAGTGTCTTGGAAGAGTTCCAAACAAACCTGTATCGCTCGATCCACTATGGAATCCGAGTTTATAGCTTTAGATAAAGCAGGAGAGGAAGCCGCTTTGCTAAGATGCTTCTTAGAAGACATTCCTCTCTGGCATAGGCCTGTGCCAGCTGTATCTATACATTGTGATAATCAAGCTGCAATAGCTAATGCTAAGAACAACAAATATAATGGAAAATCTATTCATATAAGGAGAAGACACAATTCTCTAAAACAACTAATCTCAATTGGCGTTATTTCTATTGACTTTGTGAGGTCTAAGGAGTATATCGCGGACCCTTTGACGAAAGGCTTGTCCAAGGAGGTAGTTAGTAATGCATCGAGGGGGATGGGACTTAAGGTCATCAATTAAAACTTGCCATGAAGGATACTCAACCTTGCTGACTGGAGATCCCAAGATCAAGGTTTTGAATGAGACAACTAATTTGTGGCGGGTAAAAATTAAACACTATCAGAGAATTATTTTCTCTGTCCTTTCCCTATGGTGTAGACGTGATAGTGTGACTGCAAGTGAGGATGACTTAGAGTAAAGTCTTAATGAGTTCTATAGTTTCAATTTAAGATTGAAATGGGGTGTAGCAGTTAACACTCTTGATAGAACTCACCTATCTGAATGAGGAAGTGGGTCGCTTCCTATGAGAACTGAGCTGATTCTCTAGAGCATTCTGAGAAACGGGATACGTCCAGGGCCAAAACGGACACAACAGCGTGAACTTAACAGCATTTTAAGAGATATCTCGCGTAAGGAGTTATTGAAGAATTACACTAAACGATGGCAGTTCAAGACATCACGTTCACTGACCATCAAGTAGTTCCGGTGCTTCTCACTAAGCAAAGGTTCAATTCCAAATGGTCACCTATTGCTTAAGAGGTATTTCTCGATTTTTCCGATTTTTCGATTTTTCGGTTTCGTCATTCATGTGGGGGATTGTTGGGAAATAAAAATGGTTATTACTAAAATTAATAGTTTCTTACTTAAATTAATTTTTGTTACTTTAATTAGCTTGATGGGTGCTAGGATCACTAGTCCAAACTTGGGTGGAATTATAGCCATCCATTTTCACTTCTTAGTGAATGAGAAACCTTTGGTTATCCCACATTGGGCAAACCAAGGAGGAAGTTCATGCATATTACCACAAACGTTCTATAAAAGGAAAAGAACTAGTGGATTGGATATGGACTTGGGAAATGGACTAGTGGGCAAATGCATACATGTGCGGTGCTTCGCACCGAAGCACCGCAGGCCGCGGGCTTGCGGGCTTGCGGTGCTTGCGTGTGCTTTTGCGTGTGTTTTTGGCGTGAGCCTTGGCGTGAACCTTGGCGCGAGCCTTAGCGCGACCCTTGGTGCGACCCTTGGTGCGACCATTGGTGTGACCATTGGTGCGACCCTTGGTGCGACCCATGGTGCGACCCTTGGTGCGAGCCTTGGTGCGAGCGTTGGTGCGACCATTGGTGTGAGCCTTGGTGTGAGCCTTGGTGTGAGCCTTGGTGTGAGCCTTGGTGTGAGCCTTGGTGTGACCATTGGTGGGAGCCTTGGCGTGACCATTGGTGTGACCATTGGCGTGAGCTTGACGTGTGCCTGGCGCGTGCTTGCGTGTGCCTGCGAGTGCACACGTGTACCCGTCAATGAGAAAACGTTTCTTTATTTTTAAATAAATATTTTACCGTTTTGAATTAAATGAAAAATAAAATCATAAATATTTTTTTAATTAAAAGAATCTTAACGTTTTGTTTTAATGGGGATTTAATATTTCAAATTAAATTTTTCACCGTTTTAAAACTCAAAAGATTTCTTCTCCTATAAAAGAACAACATTGCTAAGGTTTTCGTTTACCCCAGTCGCAGCCACTTTCCTGACGAATTTTCCCCTCTTCTTGCTTTAATTTGCGCACTAGAATTTACTTTCTTTTTCTTTCATCTTCTGTTAAGTTCACAACGGGCCAACGAGCTTTGCTAGCTGGGTTGGTATCAGGTGATTTTATCCTGAATTCAAGTTTGTCACTGAAAGGGTATAACAGCATCTTCCTGAAGGTGTACCTGGCAAATATTGAGTTAAGGGCAGTCTGTTGAACAGGCGACTTCACCTCTTTTTGTTTGAGTGTGTGTGCAGTTTAACCCTCCCTTAATCATCTTCAATTTCTCTGTGTTTGTGTTTCTCTGTTACAGGAAGGTACTTTTCCAACAACTAACAGAGCCTCTGCTATCTGAATGGGTATGAGAAGAATTCATTGAGGAAAAGAATAACACAGCAAAAACTGAGGTTGCATATTGTAGGTTCCGCTCGGTTTTTAACTAAACATGTAGTGGTAAAATATCCAGATACACGACTATCTAAAGCAAAGGATTCATACATCTAAGATGAGAGCAAAGCACTAACAAGGATTATCTGGTCCAATATAAGGGACGAGGCGTCTGCTGCATCAACTCAAGATCATGGCATGTGGAAAGCAGTAAAGGTAATCAACGATCGAGTTTAAATAAGGGGACAAGGTATTAAATGTTGCTGCAGAAGCATGCGCAAAACGTCCAGAAGTATTTAATACGCCTGACACAACTAAAAAAGGGTATTCGCCTCGGAACATAGTCTATAAAAGAATCCACTTCCCACTTCACGAGGTAACGACAACGAAGCGATGAAGCAAGAACGAGATTGAGAGCTACCACGAATCTAGTCGGGAATGGTATTAACTACCTCGAAGACCACTCTCCGAACCAGAAGACAATAGCTCGGGTATATACGTCTAACACTGTAATTTGGTTGTATAACCCCCTTTGTTGCTTATAAATACTAAACTTTGTCACGAGAAAGGGTTTTTTTTTTTGGAGAAAAGGGAGGAATATTATGTTAGAGATCAGGTGTTCTTAAGTTGTCTTAAGTGTTTGTGAGTGTTATTGAGTCCATAGATTGTAAGGAAAACTCATTCTAAATAATATTTACACCCCTGTGGACGTAGGTAATCATACCGAATCATGTAAATCTCTTATGTGATTGTTACTACGATCTTGGTTTACTTCTTTGTCTTCTTACTTATGAATGAAGAGATAGATGTAGGAAGTTAGATTTTATGCAACTACATTTGGCGCTAGAAACAGGGATGAATAGCATCTTGTTGAGTACCTTTGTGGTTTTAACTTCATTAACAGCTAGATCCATAAGCTCCAAAGCATCTCTGATCTTTGTAGAAGATAAGAGATTGGCTGTTAAAGATATAATGCATAGTTAGATATTGTTCATAACTTTCAGATCTGAAAGCTTCATAGTGTTACTAATCACTCGTGAAGTATAAAGAGTTCTGATAAAAGTATTTACACTGTTGTTTATGTTTGTTTTAGTTGCATTAATATACAAGGCTCCAACATATCTATGATATGATGTATGAAGCTAAGGTAGATGAAACAACGCTTTTCCTTTTACAACATACTAGAGTATTTCATTCAATCTGCGTAATAGTCTTTTAAAACCCTAAAAAAAGATTTGTTGGTTTACCTAATAAAAGATAGAAACCTCCTCGGTATAAGGTCCGGCAAACCTATCTCCAAGGTATTAATAACCTAAACCTCATCATTGAGGCTGGAATCTAGACTTCCAAAAACTCTTTAGAAACTTTATGTTCAAAAAAGGAGAAGTTAAGATTATAGGAGATGCAAGATCTTAGATAGGAAAATATATTTGCATCTTTCCCAGAAGGTTAAAACAAAGAATTTCCCCTGGTTATCGAAATCAACAAGTTAGTTATTTTCCTCTTACTAAACAATCAGACTTGCGCTAAAAGATAAATAAAGCAAACCCAGTATTTGGACATGACGTTTTTTTCCAAATACCACCTGGACCACAACAGATCCTTCTCAGAGGCTTTAAAATCTGACATAGAACAGAAAAAAGCTAACTCTGAACTCTGACATCTGTACAAACTGTTGAACATAGGGATAAGGATCCAGTAGGTAAAACTGTAAATTATGCTTTGTTTCCCTGAATAGGTTATAATGAGTATGTTTGTTCCCTTTTATGGACTTAGGATATCACTGGACAAAGGTACAAACCAATGGCGAGCTCATCTTCTCCGACGCGAAACTTACGAAGTCGCACAGCTGCAGGAGCGAGTTTGCAAGAAGGAATAACAACATCAAGACAAGAAAGAAATCCCAACCCTAGACAGATCTTAAGACGAGTGCCACAACCAGAAATTCCCCCAGTGATTGAAAGAAATTCGTCCAAATGATGGACCTATCATGGGAAGCCAAGGGAATCCAGGTGAGTGAGAGTATCCATCAGATGGATTATCAACCTCAGACAACGAAGAGGATTAGATCAGGAGAAGGATCTATGAAGAAACAGAGTAGGGCGCGTTGGCAAAAGCGGCACAAAAGGAAGTGGCCGAAACGGAGAGACAAGACGGGATCATGTTAGGAAAAGGGAATATCGTCGAAGAAGGCAATGTTCCGAGAAGAGATAATCCATCCAATTATGAGAGCACAAATGCAACTTTAAATAAAATCCTATTCAACCAGCAGAAGCAAGAAGAAACGATGAGGATTCTAGAACGAATGAACTTGCATTTAGAATAACATAATAATTTACTCAGAGACAGAGGGACGAGGTATAAAAGGCTATTAAGGGAACGTTCTAGAGAAGAATCAAGCGACAACACTAATCCAGTGGCAAGTGGCCAGATCAGGACGACCCCATACCAGAGTCCAACCCCCGAGCCGATTCCCTACAGAGAACTCACCCCAGAACCGAGAAGGAAGCCCAGAAGGTATTATGGGGTCAATGAGGATTCAACTTTAGAAGAGGAGCCAAGTCGAGAGAATCGTAGAAAATGTGCGAGAATGTCGGACAAGCTCAAGAGTATGGAAACAATGATTAGAAAGATGGCAAGCAAGGAAGATGATAAAAAGTTAGTTGAAGTGATGACATAAGCATAAAAAACACCCTTCACAAGGAGGCTAGTGGAGGCAGATTTTCCCCCAAAATGTGCCCTCCCAGCTTTTCCAACACGATTCGATAGAACCGGAGATGTAGTAGAACACGTCAAGATGTATGGAATGAACCTGCTACAATGGAAGAGAAATGACACAGTAATGTGCAAATTCTTCCCGAAAAGCCTGGAGGGAGAGGCAAATACATGGTTTTATTCATTGTCACCAGGATCAATTGGGAATTACCAGGAACTGACAGAAATCTTTCTGGAAACCTACATGCACAATAGTAGCGCTCATCCCCTAGTAAATAAACTATTCACCTTAGCCATAGGATTTAAAGAATCCCTTCGTTCCATAATTGATAGATGGAGTAATCTATGCACAGAGATTTTGAAGGTTCCAGTTGATCAACAAGTCTTTGGATTTGAAAATGCCCTAGGAAAAAGGACCCGATATATATCGCAATGTACGATGAAAAACCTCAAACTCTGAAGGATATCCGAAAGTTGCAAGAGCATTATATTGCACTAAGAAATACAAGAAGAAGTTCAGGATATTCAAGTGCAAGAAGCAACGAAGGTAACATGACCAGTTCGAACTTTAAATCTCACCCCACATCCAGAATCTAGGAGAATTGTGAAAAGAGCATAGAAACATGATCGAGGAACGGTTTCAAAGGATTGGGTACCGAAAGGAAAAAAAAAATGATTCGAAGATAAGAGGTACACACCATTACACACCACTTTAGAAGAAATCTTTAAGGAAGTGGAGAAGAGAGATGATATCCACTATCACTGAAGCCGAGGGGTACAATATGAAAGAACCAAAGATCATCCAGACTATTGTGCCTATCATCAGTTTAGGGGCCACTCCACCAATGACCACCGAGACGTAAAAGAAATTGTGCAACACTTGATTCATGATAGGTTTCTACAAAAATATATTTAAGTTCAACCCACGATAGCAGAGGTGCCTGTAAACCAGAGATGCCAGGGTTCTCCATTGTAACACAATCTCTCATTATGCAATCCAAAATTTTCAGTTAGGAAGTGGAATCATGTCACTTATCTACAAGAGGGATCATTCTGGTAAGAAAATCTTTAGCGTTGCCAAGACCTTACCCATGGAATCATGGATGATGCAGTCAATATCCTTCTCGTCCAAAGATGTACCATTAAGTGGGGGAGCTCATAGGGACCCATTGGTAATTATATTAATGATTGAAGAGTGGGGAGTTAAGAAAATCTTGGTCGATAGTGGTAGCTCTGTGGAAGTATTATTTTACGATACCTACAAAAGAATGGGTCTATCGGACGACGTTCTCATCCCCTCGAATTAAAACATATATGGATTCAATGGATCGATCACTAGACCAAAGGGTGAAGTCACACTTCGAGTCTCAGGAGGAAAATGCCTGGACACCATTACCACATTCTGTTTTGTGGATGTGGTTTCACCATATGAAGCTATAGTTGGTAGACCATGGATAACGGTAATCAAAGGGGTGGCATTAGCATAACACCAACGGTTAAGATTTACCACACTAATGGGAGTAACATAAGTGGTAGGATATCCCCAAGTTGTAAAGTTCTTCATCTAGGTAGACATTCAGCAAAATAAAGACAGAATAGCAAGAATCAGAAGGGAGAAGAACCGGGTCCATGGAGAGAAATACCAGCAGGAGCTAGAGGAGATGCTGGCATTAACGCAAGAGATTGGAGAAAACATCAAAGGCCAGAACGCATATCATTTACAGTCAGTGACCCATGTCGAAGAACCCAAGCAGCATTTCACGGCTCTAGAGCTAACCCAGAACCTCGACATTAGTACTAAGGATAAGCCCATGATCGTAAAAATAGGGTCATTGCTAAATTCAGAACAAGTTTCAGGCTTGGAGATGTTGTTACAAGAGTACAATGATGTGTTCACATGGAGTATGGAAGAAATGCAATCGGTAGAGATCATCTGAAACGTGCAGTATCCCGAGTGGATTTCAAACATGGTAATCGTCCCGAATAAAATGGAGGGGTACGGATTTGTATTGACTTCAACGATCTAAAAAAAGCATATCCAAAGGATAACTTCCCTCTCCCAAGCACAAATCAATTGGTCGATACAAGGTCATCAAGCATTAACTCTCATGGATGGGTACTCTGGGTATAATCAAATCCCCTTGGCATAAGAAGACTAGGAGCATACGGCCTTCTTTACACCCAGAGGTCTCTTTTGCTACACGAAAATTCCATTTGGACTAAAAAAGGCAGGGGCAACATACCAAATATTAGTGGAAGACATGTTCGAAAAATGGATCCACAACACGATTGAGGTGTACGTGGATGACATGCTGGTCAAGAGTAAGGAAGAAGTAGACCACATCACAGACCTAAAAGGAATCTTCGATCAAATTAGAAAATATAAGATGAAAATGAACCCTGTGAAGTGTACGTTTTGGGTAACATATGGAAAGTTTCTAGGCTATGTAATTATAAGAAATGGTATCGAAGCAGATCCCGATAAAGTTCGTACCATCCGAGATATGCCATCACCATCAACAATAAAAGATGTCCAAAGACTAAATGGATGCCTAGCTTCCCTGAGTAGATTCGTTTTCAAGATCTTCGGACAAGTGTAAGCCTTTCTTCAATACCTTAAGAAAGGGAGATAAGTTTAAATGGATAGATGAGTGCGAAAAAGCATTCCAAAGGATTAAAAAGCATATCGCAAAGCTGCCAGTACTGCAGAGACCTGATCCAAATGACGTTCTAACCATCTACCTAGGAGCTACAACCTACACCATCAATGCCGTATTGGTTATATGTGAGAGCTCAGAGGAAAAACCTTTGTATTTCATTAGTAAAACCATGACTGCCGCCGAAAGGAATTATACCAAAATTGAACAATTGATTCTGGATTTGGTCTATACAACACAAAAACTGGGAGCTTACTTTCAAGCCCAGAAATTTCGATTTCTAACCAAGTTAACCATAGAATCGGTTCTGGATAATTCTTCAAGATCAGGGCAAAGTGGGGTGCGTAAATCAAGTAATTCAATATCTTCTACGAAATACGCACAGCGGTCAAATCACAAGTAATAACTAATTTTTTAGCTGAATTTCCCCTAGAAGAAGAGGATGAAATAAAATACATCCCAGGAATAGAGGAAGAAGACAATGAATCAACTGGCCTTAATTTTGGAAAGCAGTCACCCCGAAGGTGGGAAGTATTTACATATGGCTCATCCAACGATGATGGATCGGGTCTGGGCATAGTGTTTACAACACCCAAGGGTGTGAAGATCGTCCATTCCTTCAGACTCGAGTTTAAAGCAAGCAACAATGTCGCTGAACATTCTTACCCTTTCCATCACCACCAATAGCAGTCTTTCCCTCACCATCAACAACACCCTTAAGATCCTCCTTATCATCATCTACTTCCATAATCGTATTCTCAATGTCAGCCTCATAATCATCACCATCATCACCACCAGATTCTTCTGGGATCTCCCTATCGGCAGGTACACTCTTCAATTTTCTACAAGCAGCAACGTCGGAAAATGCTAAGGAAACAAATAGGGGCAAGTAAATGTACTTAAAACAATTAGAAAGAGTAGATAGTATTTGTTACCTTAGTATTTCCCTTTTGCGAGCTAGCATTCCTGCCTTTCTTATGAGTCATGCGTGGCTGCAGAAGAACCAAGAGCATGAATGATAAAGAAAGGAAATAACAGAGAATAAAAGAAAATAGAAATACCTTCTCAAAATTCGCAACCCAAGGTTGATAAGGGGTAGATCCGAGAGAATGAGGAATGAAGACCCTCCCAGAAATGAAATTCCCACGAATAATGAGGAGAACTTTATCCCAGTTCTTATCATTGGTATGACGAAGATAAATATTCGAGCCTATTCCACGAGGATCCTCATCAAGAAGTAGCTCCTGAATACCATTTGGAAGAGGAAGAGAACGACGAGCCGGACCGAAAGAGAAATTTATAAGCGGACCCGAAGAAGGAGTAAAATCCTTGTAATTATCCAAGAAGCTATGAGCAGTATACTTCAATTTATCCTCCGACTTGTAAGTAAAATGCTTTAAATCCCTACACTTACCCTTGTTGCGCCTCTCCCACTCTACAAGAAAACGATACCAGTTCCCATTATACTGGCCGATAACCCGACTCAGAGAAGCTCACGAAAGAACTTCGTAGGAGAGAGCTCGAGAGGGATGAAAAAGGGGTAATCTGAGGCCAGCTTCGATTTGGCCTATGGTAATAATGGTGGGATGAGCAGAATGATTGAACTCATTGAAGGTCTTAGCATAAAACGAACTTCTTTGGCCTGATAGCAGAGTCACCTCAAAAACCTGAATACCAAACTTCTCTCTGATATTTTTGCGGAAATCAACATCATCGATTTCACTTTCTTTGGACAGGTCTCTTTTCCGAAATTCTGCAAGAAGGAAACAAACCCAGATCAGGAAATAGAGAATTTAGTCTATCACGAGCCTGAAGGGAATAATCCGTGGCTGGAAACAGAGAATCAAGGGCATAATAATATTCTTCTGATAACAGATAAATGACATACTTTTTCCCAGAAGAGTGAGAAGGAGTTGATGATTTTTCATCCATGATTGATCGATCTTGATCCTGAAAAAAGTGATTCAGATGAAGGTGAATCGAAGAAAAGGAATACTCATCAGAAAATATCAAGTAACATTAACACTTACCGAGAGGAGAATAGACTACTGCATAGGAAGGCGCTCAAGTTCTAATGGCGGTGAATAGGAAAGTTGCAGAGGAAGATAAAAGGCAAGAGAGAATGTTGGGAAAATAATTAAGGAAAACCCTTTGGTCTCTTATTTAAGAGGAAGAAAACAAAGAGAAACTTGAACCGGCGCTTCAGGTCAATATGTTATAAAGTGAAGAGGGAGAGAGACGTAGTGGTCATCAAGGGACATGGAGGCGATAAAGTGGAGATAAAGAGTTTCTTCCCATCATACCCCTGGTATATATGTGAAGAAAGGGGCAAAATACAGTGGTAAAATATCCAGATACACGTGTCACTATCTCAAGCAAAGGATTCATACCTCTAAGATGAGAACGAAGCACTGAAAAGGATTATCTGGTCCAACACAAGGGACGAGGCGTTTGCTGCATCAACTCAAGATCATGACATGTGGAAAACAGTAAAAGTAATCAATGATCGAGTTTAAATGGGGGGACAAGGTATTAAATACTGCTGCAGAAGCATGTGTAAAACGTTCAGAAGTATTTAATGCGCCTGACACAAATCAGAAAGGGTATTCGACTCGTACCATGGTCGATAGAACAACCTACTTCCCACTTCACGAGGTAATGATAATGAAGCGATGAAGCAAGAACGAGATTGAGAGCTACCACGAAACTAACATTCCTGACGCTAACCCTAGCACCTGAGAAGCGCCAACTAATCTAACATGGTCTTAGATAGCGCGTCACTACCTTAGCATCTTAATGTTAGCACTAAAAGTGCTAACCAAACCTAACGCCAAAGGTGCCAACTACCCTCGATTAGTACCAAGCTAATGCGCCCTAGCCAGCATATCTTGGATCTCTATCACATCTCTCCCATTCTCCACGACGTCCCATGCTTAGATGCGCCAAGCCTAGCACATCACAAGGGATGATGCGTCCCTAGCAAGCCAATGCGTCCCTGCCAAGCCATGCCTAGCACGTCTCATTCCTTGGCGCCCTTGGCTCAGATCGTCTTGGCTGTAACTTTTCTGGATTCCTAGCGCGTCCCTACCCAAGGCCGATGTGTCCCTGGATGCATAGCACATCCCTAGCCGATGCGTCTCTAACCTAGCCTAATGCGTTCCTGAGTAACGTCCATGCCTAATGCGCCTTTGGCTTAACATGGCCATACTTAGCGACTTATCAATAAGCGCATTGACCTTAATGCTTACAATATTATCTAATTGAAGTTTTAACTTCAAACCTTCTTGATACTAGCATCTTAGCCCTAGTACAATTAATATTTACCAGAAGTTATGCATATTGGTCTTACTCCTGAGACGTTAGCATATTAGCCTTTTATACTGAAAGAGCTAGCACATTACTATTTGCGGTAAGTAACTAGTACTATCTTTGCTAGCTACTTCCCTCAGAATACACCTTTCTTCTCAATATTTGTCCAATATAAAATCTTACATGAATTATATTAGGTCTCCTTACTTAACAAGACCTCTATAATATTTTGGCCTCAAATGCCTCTCAGACTTATGCTAAGTCACTTATGAGCTAATACTTAACCATTAAATGTGCCATGTTACTCTTAAGCAAGTACATGACCACTGAACTTACCAGATTCAACATTAATCAGTCTGATCATCAATTTAGTGAGTTTTACAACCTGCCTCACTGACTCAGCAAGTCATTTGACTTGACTTGACTCAATCAAAACAATAATGGCTTATGACTCCACTATTTCCACGAGATATTAAATACAACACATGAGGGAATTCTCATTAGGGTATTGGTCTGGTAGTCTACTGCAATCGTGCGTTATAGCAACATCCACGAACGAGAAGGTAACAAGATGTGGGAGGTTACAAAGAAGTTAGGAGGATGAGGAGCATTGGTCTGACAGGTCTTCCTTACTTTCCGGAAACTACCCCAATACAATCTCCACAATTATCACTTCTCCACCTCTCGCTAACTTCCACGACTTATGAGAAATTAATGTGTCTCCTTTAAACTATAAATAGATGATTCTCATCTCTTTTAAAAAGGACAGACAAGACAATCAGTCAGGAGAAATAAAACATACAAAATTAGCGGTTCATCTCAGAGAATTCTTTTCTTCTTTATACTACCTATCATACTGATATTTCTCAACCTTCTTTGCTTCCCTCTCATAATACCTACCCTAATCCTTTCAGTATTTGTAATCAAAGCATGAGGTGAACGGCCATTTCTTAGTTTAGGCTCGTCCTGTTCGAGCTTGATCTCTCGAACCTACTTGAAAGTACGATTCTACCATATATTCTTTTTAGTACCCTAAAACAATTGGCGACCACAACGGGAGATCAACCTCTCAGTTACAAAATCCAACTTCTGAATTATTCAAGATGGTCGGTCTCAGACTAGATCTTACAATCACTGATCCCAATTCAATCCTTCCGACACTAATGGTGATTTTCCTGATGGTGCTCTTTCTGCAATCAACGACGCTCCTGATGATCTTCGGTCTAACAATGTGAGACAGATTAGAAATGTTCCAGATCTAATACCACTCACGATGGATGATCTTGAACGGAGACAATAAATTATGTCAAGAACCCTAGCGAGGCTAGAAGAGTCAGAAAATTTCATTCTCGATTCCCTTCACCGACTAACAGAAGAATTAGGGCGCAGTGCTGTTATCAGGAAAGATTTACCATCCCTGGGGTTAGAGACTCCTTCCCAAAAAAATGTGTCCTCTCCACACCAGATCAGGAGTTTCACCGCCTGTGAGAAGCCAATGAATCAAGAAGCAAACCTCCTGGTAGAAAAATTATATGAACTTATGCACTTCTCGAAACTCCAACGCAAAGACGTATTTTCTTCCCTGAACCGGGTTGCTACTGATGCATATCTGATCTAGCTCTCTGAAAAGACACCATAAATACCCGTGTTGCCTCACATTTCTATGAGTAATGTCACATTCACCGAAGAAGATATAATAGCTGAAGAAGGGCACAACCGAGCCTTGTACGTAACTGCTTACCTCAAATACTTTGAGTTTCGAAGAGAACTTGTCGACACAGGCGCCGCAACCAATATAATCACTTTCAAGACCCTTAAGACTGCAAAGGTCTGGCCGAACAAGATTGTACACTGTCCTATCGTGATGAAAGACTTCAAAGGGAACCACACCAGCACTTATGGGCATATCTTCTTAGAACTCAAAGTGGGACATATTCGGTCAAAAGTGAAGTTTCATATCATTGAGAAAGAACCTGAATATCATATGATACTGGGAAGACCATGGGTTCATGAAAATAAGGTCGTCCCATCGACTTATCACCAATGCATGAAGACCATACTGAATGAGAGAATAATCCTAATCTTGATGTCTTCATCTCCTTATGCTCCTGTTCGTGGTGCTGAATTATTTGAATCAAAGACCGATGTGCTCGACTTCTCTGGCAGGATTCGTAGAACACCACTTCCTAGTTGGAAAACTTTTGAAGAGTCCGACGGGGAACTGTCTGTATCCAAAGAAAGAGGTAAATTTTTGGAAAAGAATCTCTCTACTGATTTTAATCATGATTCCCTAATGCTACCAATGCGCCAAGTTATGTTCATGGCAAGAGAGAACATAATTTTATAAAAAGTTATGACACCAAAGGAAGAATTGTTTATCTTCCTTGCCGATGTTAGCAATTAACATGGGAGACTATTGAAAGGTCTCCCCATTGAGAATGTAACCATAGCGCAGAGCCTGGCAGAGATCAAATCCCGGATGCTCCGAGACAATTATAAGATGGTACCGACTCCACTGTGGACGCCCTTGAGACAATCAATATCGGGACAGAAGAAATCCCCAGGCCCATCTCCATCAGCTTTACCCTGTCGACGGAGGAATGGAAGGGACTCATACAACTCCTTAGGGATTATCAAGACATATTCGCCTGGATTTATAAAGAGATGCCGGTATTGATGGCAATCTGGTCACTCATCATTTACATATTACACCTGGTTCCAAACCCGTCAAGCAACAACTGAGATAATTCAGACATGAAGTTGAGGAGCAGATCAAGGTTGAAGTCCGGAATCTACTCACAACAGGCTTCATCAAACCCATCCAACACCCTACTTGGCTAGATAACGTGGTACCTTTCAGGAAGAAAAATGGTCAAATCAGATGATGTGTTGATTTCATGAACCTGAATAAATGCTTCCCCAAAGACGACTTACCACTCCCCAACATAGATATTCTCGTTAATGCGACCAGTGAACACGATATTTTCTCATTTATGGAAGGCTATAATGGTTATAATCAAATAAAAATGTACGAGCATGACGCTAACAAAACTGTATTTCGAACTCCTATCGGAAACTTCTACTATATTATGATTCCTTTCGGTTTGAAGAATGCCGACGGTACATATCAGCGAGCCATGACAACAATATTTCATGACATGATGCACAAGCAAGTATAAGACTATGTTGATGACGTGGTCGTCAATTCCAAAACACGAGAAGCTCACCTGGAAGCTCTACGATAAGTCTTCAAAAGGTGTCGTGAATACAAATTGAAGATGAACCCTTTGAAGTGCGCCTTTGGCGTCTCCTCTGGTAAGTTCCTTGGGTTTCAAGTGACTGTAAAAGGAATCAAATTAGATCCATTCAAGACCCAAGCCATCACCACCATGCCCCCGCCAAATATTGTGAGGGAACTTAAAAGCTTTATGGGAAAATATTTTATATAAGACATTTCATCCCAGGACTGGATCAATTTGTCGTTTCTTTCACGCCACTACTAAAGAAAGGGGAAAACTATATCTGGTCCTCTTCTCAACAAGAAGCATTCATCAAAATACGAGAGTTATTATTATCTTCATCTGTTATGAGGCCCCCAGTCCAGGGACGCCCCTTAATTCTATATACGGCTTCAAGTGAGGTTTCTACGATGGCTCTCCTCGCCTAAGAAGACGAAGAAGGATTTGAGTATCCGATCTACTACATCACTTGGTCAATAAGAGACGCATACTCATATATCCTAAACCAGAGAGAGCGTGCTTATCATTAGTGCATGCCATCCAGAAGCTCTGATATTACTTACTTTCCAGCAGGGTTGTGCCAGTCGCCACAGCTGACCCCATCAGGTTTCTACTTTCAAAACCGACCCTGATAAGCAGACCTGCTCGGTGGCTATTTAAGATGTCGGAGTTTGACATAACATGTGTCTCCCCGAAAGAAGTCAAAGGACAAGCAGTGGCAGATCTACTAGCGGCTTTCCCAGGAGAAGATATGACTGCGTTACATGAAGAAATACCTAGGGACTTCCCTGAAATCTGAATCGTTAAAGAAGAAGCGTTGATGTTGTACTTTGATGGTTCAGCTACCCCCAGTACTGATACCAGAGGAGCCGGCATGGTACTAGTCTCTCCAACCGGGGAAGTATTCTCATACTTATTCAAGATCGACTTTAAGTGTACCAAAAACTTCGCGGAATATGAGGCCTTCTTATTAGTCCTCTCATTAGCAAAGAAAGCAGACACGAAAAATCTGGAAATAAAGGGCGACTCAAAACTGCTTGTCAATCATATGAATGAAGTTTACTAGCTTAAAGAGGTAACATTATCTCCTTATAGAACAAAAACTCAGAAATTACTAATTCATTTTCTCAAAGTTGTAGTAGTTCATATTGGTCGAAGTAATAATAAACACACCGACTGTCTAGCCGTGTTAAACATCCAAAATTCAATTTGAAGGAGCAGAAAAGACTATAATGGTACAAAGACACACTGTACCCTCGACATGGTTAAACCAATCTGAACATAAGCAAACCACTGGTTAGAGAACACTGATCATAGAAGAACTTAGTAGCTCACTCCCTCAGAGGAAAGTCAGCCTCAAATATATGAAAAACTTCTTCTTACTACATGGGGAATTATATCATTGGAATCCGGACGGGTCCCTCTCAAGATGTCTTGGAGATAAGGAGGCGCAACTGCAACTCAACTGCGTTCATAGCGAAGTATGTGAGGAAATAATGGTCGTGACTCTTTACCGCCGACTCCAACGTCTAGGATACTATTGTCCTACGATGGAGACTAATTCTCGAGGAATGCAAGGATTTTGTTCCAACTGCCAAGCACAACCACACCAATTAGAATCCCTGACGATCCATCATGCTGGGGATTGGAAATAACCCTATATCAAATATATACACGACAACTCCCTTCCTCTGGAGAAGCGAGAAGCGACCAGAATGAAGCAAAAGGCAAAGAAGTTCATTCTTCATGAATGAATCCTATACCGCAAGAGTTTTGGAGCGAGACTATAAAGATGTCTGGCAGGACCAGAAATCTCGACAATATTGGAAGAAGTTCATGAAGGAGAACATCAAGGCAAGAGGAAACTATTCCTTCAGATTCATGAAAGGTATTACTGGCCAACCATGGAAGATGATGCAGCTGAATTTGTTTAAAGGTGTCATCAATGTAAGATTCATGGAAACCTCATTCACACACTCTACTTCCCTCTACATTCAGTCAACAACCCTTGGCATATTTATAGCTGGGGACTAGATCTCATTGGCAAGATCAATCCAACATCATCAAAACAACACGATCACATCATCATAGACACTGAATACTTCACCAAATGGTTCAAATCCATCCCTCTCAGTAGCATGAATGGAGAAACCATAACGACTTTCATCAAGGAATACATTATATGCAGGTTCGGTGTCCCTAAACATATTACCACAGATAATTGTACTCCTTTTGCTAATCATACCGTGACAGAACTACTTCAAAAGTACGACATCAAACATCAACAAAGTATTTTATACTCCGTATTATCCACAAGGAAATGGGCAAGCAGAAAGTACCAATAAGACACTGATCCATATTCTTAGTCGCACAATATATGATAACCCAAGATCGTGGCATGAACAATTTCCCATGGCGCTTTGGGAATATAGGACGACACCAAGAAGCTCCACAGATACTTCTACTTATTCACTTGTATATGGATCTGATGCCATCCTTCCTTAGGGGTGTAAATTGGGTCGGGCCGGGAAGTACGACCCATTAATTAAATCGGCAAGGGAAGGACGAGCAGAGTAATCTTCTTCTCGTTAAATCAAATGGGTCGTGCGGCTAGGGTTTTGCAGCAAAATAAAGTGTCAATGACCTGCCCAAGCCTATTTAATAATTTGGTCTCGGGCGGGCAGGGCTGGGTGGACCTTAAATATATAGCAAAAATTATTTTAATTTTAAAAAAAAGGTATGCAATTATAAAATAAAATAATAATTAAATTTTCTCAAAATTAAATCATGTTAAAAGGAAATCGTAGATTTTTTCAGTATATTTAGTAAAATAAATTTTTTATCGAAAGAATATATGGCTAGTTTGGTTATTCAGTATGTTATAATTTTATAAATTATATTTTTTAATATAAGATGAAGATTGAAAATGAGCAATTAGACCAAATAAATAGACATTATTAACGGAAAACTAGGTCGGGTAGTATTGACGGGAAAATGGGCCGTGTATAGGACCGGGAAAGGAAATTCATCTCCTAGCCTTTATCCACCCTTTTATTTAAATTGGCTAGTTCGGGTCAACATGTAACGGGCCATGGGTACCTGTGGGACTCCGTGGGTAAGGGAGGTTGGTACTGGGCCTTGGGCCACCGGGTAAAATTTACACCCCAATCCTTCCTGCTGATATCAATATCCCTTCATCTCGAATCTCAACAGCCAGCAGATTGTATTGGGATGAAGCCGAAATACCCAGATTCCGGGTCGTAGAGTTGGACCTCCTAAAGTCAATACGGACTAAGGAAGAAAGATATGCAAAGGCATATCGACGAAGGATCTCTAAAGCTTACAACAAAGCAGTAAAACCTTGATGTTTCAGGTTGGGGACTTGGTACTCAAGACGGCTAAACATATCCAGCAGGACATGTCTTCTTCGAAATTCTCCCCGAAGTGGGAAGGGACCTACGTGTTTTCTAAAGCAGCAGCAAGCGGATACTACAAAATAGTAGACATGAAGGGAGTCGCAGTGGGAACGGTAATCAATGGCAAGTGGCTTAAAGCATATTACGCCTTAAAAAAAGAGAAGATTCTTTTCTTTTTCAATTCTTTTATTTCAGTTTCACTTCTTTTCAATGAATGTTCAAAATTTGAAAGTCAAAACCTACTACATCAATTCAAAAGCTTACTATTGGTTCAAACCTCACTCACTATCTGGAACAAACCTTCAAGCAATGAGTAATTTCGCTTATACAACATCTCCATCCTTTCCTGAAACCTCTTGGTCCTAACCTTCAAATCCTGAATCGAATTCTCAATCTTAGCCAAGGCTGTTACATATCGGATTTCGGTTCGTACCGGTCAAGGGCGATACACTGGTACGCCGGTATATCGGGGAAATTTCGTTTCAAATATCGGTGAAATATCGGTCCATATATTTTATACCTATAATTTTATGAAAAAATACTAGTTCATATTTTATAATTATAAATATATTTTAACACGTTATAAGAAACGTTTTTTCACAAAGTTTAGAAAGAAAAACTAGTAATCATCTAAAATATATAGATCCATAGATTTCATAAATTTCAAACTGGAAACATAAGAAAAACAAGAACAACTTCAAAGTTTATCGTCTAAAATGCTAATTAAACAAGGATATTACAATTCTAATCGAAATCGTTAGATTAATTATAGATATTATCATATCCATATATAATTCTAAAATATGAGTAAAAATTGAAACCCTAAAACAAGGATTTTTTTTAAAAAAAAAAATTAAATTTTTTTTAAAATTTTTTAATTTTTTTTTTTTAAAATTTGATTTTTCAAAAATAAAAATAAAAATCGTTCATATCGGCCGTATCGGTTCATATCGGCCGATATTTCGGTCCATATCGGTTGATATTTCGGCCAAATATCGTTGGCCGAAATTTCGGATTTCGTCTTCGTTTCACCTCGAAATCCGAAATTTCGGCGAAATTTCGGCCATTTCGGCCGAAATTAACTACATAGATCTTAGCTGACTCCCTTGACAAAACTTCTCCTTCTCCAATATGGCTTTTTAAGAAGGAATCACTTTAGATATGACAGCTACATGATCTTTTTCGATAATATCAAGACGCTGGCGGAGCCAACTCACATTGAATTTCAAGACTTCATAATTGGTTATCATCTCATCCCACTTTCGTCTCTCCTGACTGGTAACTTCACGGAGTGACGCCTTGATCATATCATCAATTATGGGAAGAATACCAGCAACCATTGTCATCAAGATGGGGGAAAAGCCTTTCAGCAACTCTGAAGTAGCAATATGACTATATATTTTCCAAATTTTGGTATAAAGAGAAGCGTATCACTTTGGTACTGTGAAGCCTCCCACGACATGGTGCTTACGAGACAGAGATTTCATATGCATCTCGAGAGGAATGCTTGCGGTTGGGTATTCGTGAATGGTGAGGCCAAGATCACTACTTGAAAGATTAATTGGTGGATTGGAAGGATTTTCAACCTCAACGTCGACATCCCTATCCTCCTCGTGTTTGAGGAGACCCCTGGTTTTTCTCTTTCCTCGGTACGTATACACAACCTCCATCTTCTGTCGACAAAATCAGATCAATATATATGTATTGGGGTACTTCCCCGGATTAGAATAAAAAGGAAAGAGCTTACTTACAGCAGTAGGTCTATTAGACCTAGTGATGTTTGAGGAGGAACTACCCTTTATGATAGTTCTGGCCCTCAACATGTATGGAACCTTTTTGATCTAGGGTTCCTGCAAGAAAAATAAAAAATCCCCAAATAAATCGGTTGCTCATAAGTAACGGAATATACAAGAAATAAAGAAATCTTTACCGGACTATGCACCCATGAGTTGCGCTTAACAAGAAGATGATTCTGATCTGATCCGTTGTTATCAGACATGATGTTATAAGAGGGTACTGAACTCTGCAATCAGTGAAAATGACGAGATTGGCAGGAAGAAAATTCTAACAATATATTCACTTATATAGGGGAAGTAAAATCCTAAGTTTTAAATTTCAAAGATTCAACGGAGACTCTTTCCGAAAGACAAAGATCTGAGCATGGTCAACAAAACCCAGAAGCCGATTGTTATAACACCTAGTGTGACGAACCAAAGAATTCCTCCCCCGGCGATATGCGCTGGGAAGGCCAGAATTCCTCGATGCGTCACTCAAAAGACGGTAACGGACCTTAAAGCTTCACTTCTCGTTAGGAAAATGCAGGTCGATTTACCTTTCCAAGCATGTTTTGCAAGCATGATATTGGAAACGTAGTTTCCATACTGTTCCAACTCACCCTTGTTCTGCAAAGGGTATAAGTCCATTAAATCCAATGGTGAATGCCTTTGGAAAGCATCACATACTTAGGAGCATTTTTCAGGTCTAACTTATACATTGGACTAGCACCTAGGCCATTTCAGGCCTATTTTTTCACTTCATCAACTCTGCTTCGACTAAGTGCTGGGTGCATGCACTGATCTTGCTCTTTCCAAAAGTGCAGCAACCAGGCATATTTCGTTCATACTATATGGCTTGATAGGAAGTATGAACATCCATCAAATGGAATGCAACTACCTCATGAAGTGCGGTAACAATCATCTCTTGCCTAGCATTATCGAACAAGATGATATGAGTTACCCAAGCGTTGCAATCATATCCAAATTAGATGATATGAGCGACAAGATATTGCACCTTAATACATTGCATTGCGGCTGCCTACGTACCCAACCCGTACCTTGAAGGGATCAACCATGACCGTAGTTCATCTGTAGGGTTATTTCGAATGGGACAAGCAACTTAAGCCTATTAAGGAAAAGCCAACATTGATGCCAAAAAACAATCGTTTCGAAAGTATATGCTTAGCAATATAGAATTCGCACATAATTTCCAACTTATGTGGCAAGGTCATAAGCCAAGCAAAGCCTAGTCCGTATAAGCCAAAGAACAAGGTATAAAACTAGATTTTGCATGCTAATGCCACTTAGTATGTAAATAGGTATTCTCAAGTAAGCAACACGGATGAATGATTCTTTCGCATCATTCAGGCTTCATCGGTAAAGCATCAAAGCTAAACATAGCTATCTTGGTTAAGCACGGCTAAGCATGTCTAGCATGGATAAGCATTTTTATCCTAAATTGTGTCTTTCCTATTAGCATCACTAGGAAAATCCGTTTTATGGTGAGCATAGCTAGGCAAATCCGCTTTTCTAATTAGCATGGCTAGGCAATTCTGCTTTCTAGTTAGCATAGCTAAGCAACATCTTTTTCTAACCAACACCTCTTCCCTATATATTTCTTACTCACATTTTTACAAGAGTATAAAAAAAAGGGAGATGACATCTATCAACTGCACTTTAGGAAAATCCGCTTTATAGTTAGCATGGCTAAGGCAAATCCTCTTTCTGGTAAGCATAACTAAGGAAAATCCGCTTTCTCGTTAGCATAACTAGGCAAATCCGCTTTCTAATTAGCATAGTTAAGGCAAATCCGCTTTCTAGTTAGCATAGCTAAGCATCATAGTTTTCCAACCAACATCTTCTCCCTATATATGTTTTACTCACATTTTTACAAGAATATAAAAGAAGGGGAGATGACATCCATCGACAGCACTTTAGGAAAATCCACTTTCTAGTTAGCATGGCTAATGAAAATTCGCTTTTTGGTTAGCATAGCTAAGGCAAATCGGTTTTCTAGTTAGCCAAGTCTGCTTTCTAGTTAGCATGGCTAGGAAAATCCTCTTTCTAGTTAACCAAGTCTGTTTTCTAGTTAGCATTGCTAGGCAAATCCGCTTTCTAGTTAGCCAAGTCTTCTTCCTAGTTAGCATGGCTAGGCAAATCCGGTTTCTAGTTAGCAAGTCTGTTTTCTAATTAGCATAGCTAGCAAATCCACTTTCTAGTTAGCCAAGTCTTCTTTCTAGTTAGCATGACTAGGCAAAACCGCTTTCTAGTTAGCCAAGTCTGCTTTCTAGTTAGCATGGCTAGGTAAATGTCCCCTCCCTATATATGTCTTAATCATATTTCCACATATTTGGAAAAGGAAGGTAAGGGACATTCATTGACTGCACTTTAGGCAAAACATGACTATTTTAACCCTCGCACAAAACTTGATGAATATGACTTTTCACTTTTAACTATAAGATGACCGTTTTGCCCATGGTGTGTAAAATTATTATTTTACCCATGAATAATTGTTTTGTCCCTGATATGTAAAATTATTATTTTACCCTTGAATGACCGTTTTGGCCCTGATATTTAAAATTACTATTTTACCCCTGAGTGACCGTTTTGGTCTTGATGGGTAAAATTATTATTTTACCCCTTTGTCAAAAATGCGGGTGTTACACCTAGGTTTTGTTGGATGATGAAGCCGTGGCCGGGCTATGCATCTCACTCAGGTTAGCAACATGCATGGAGACCAACTACGAAAAATCAACCAACAATATTGTTCTTTCAAAGAAACCTAAAAGAGGGTCGGCCGCACCTCTCCTAGCTCACGGAAAATTGGCTTTCCTAACAAGAACAGGAGCACCTACTACTCCCATCCAAGTTTCGCACTAAGGGGCACATATCTCAAGCATTCCAAGAGCTATGTATACCTTCTTTTACTCTTTACAAATTAAATTATGCATATGTATTCCTTATAAGCACATTGTCACCATCTAGTGCTTACTGTGCAACATTATTGTTCCTCACTAAGAAGGGGAATTAATGTAGATGGTGAGTTTTTGACAAGGGCTAGAATTGTAAAATCGCCCTCTGTTAAGAAACATGAATATAAAAGGATATGTGCATATTTATGCACATATATTAACTATGTAACAAAATATGGAATATTATGTCTCTATTTATATTCCACAAGCGAAATAAGAGTAAAGATTCTCTTTAAACATTCTAAACTGGGCTTGCAGCCTCCTTAATATTCATAATATTTATACCATATCAAACTAGTCTCAAGTCGCATAAATTCCACGACTGAATTCCTTGAACTTGCCTTGAATGCGCATTAATATTCCAGTAGCATCCATAAAATACGGGAATAGCTAATGCTTAAACCCCAAAATACATTCTAACTTAATGCTTCATTGTCAACGAATGCTTATCAAATTGCTCTTGTGAGCTTAAATATGCTACTTTAACACTTTGCTTAAACATAAGCCACAAACAATGCGACACTCCTCTTGGACACGCCACAATCCAGAAACAATGCCATAAAAGATGCATTGAACTTCTGAGTTAGGCTAACCCTATCATTTTCTCCTATCAGCGCCAAGTTAGCACTAGATATTTGGTTTTGCACCACATTGACACTAGTTAGCCACATTAGCGCTAAAAGCGCTAACTTTCCTGATGCTAACCGTAGCACCTGAGAAGTGCCAACTAATCTAACATGACCTTAGCTAGCGCGTCACTACCTTAGCACTAAAAGTGCTAACCCAAACCCTAGCGCCAAAGGCGCCAACTCCTCTCGGCTATCACCAAGCTAATACACCCTAGCCAGTACGTCTTGGCTCTCTAGCACATCTATCCCATTCCCTATGGCATCCCATGCTTGGATGCGCCAAGCATAGTGCGTCACAAGGGTTGATGCGTCCCTAGCAAGCCTATCCCTTCCCATGGTGTCTAATGCGTCCCTGACAAGCCATGCCTAGCACGTCTTATTCCTTGGCGCCCTTGGCCCAGCACGTCTTGGACGCAGCGTCCCTGGATGCCTAGCGTGTCCCTAGCCAAGGCCGATGCATCCCTGGATGCCTAGCGCGTCCCTAGCCAAAGCCGATGCATCTCTAGCATAGCCTAATACTTCCCTGAGTAACGACCATGGCTAATGCGCCTTTGGCTTAACATGGCTTTACTTAGCGACTTAGCCACAAGCGCATTGACCTTAATGCTAACAATACTATCTAATTGAAATGCTAACTTCAAAACTTCTTGACACTAGCCTCCTAGCCTAGTACAATTAGTATTTACCATAAGTTATGCATATTGGTCTTACTCCTGAAACATTATCACATTAGCCTTTTATATTGAAAGAGCTAGCACATTACTATTTGCGCTAAGTAGATAGTACTAGATTTGAAAGCTACTTCCCTTAGAATCACGCCTTTCTTCTCAATATTAGTCAAATATCAAATCTTATATGATTTCTAGTAGGTCTCCTTACTTAAGAAGACTACTACAATATTTTGACCTCAAATGCCTCTCAGATTTATGCTAAGTTACTTCTGAGCTAATACTTATCCATTAAATGTGCCATGTTACTCTTAAGCAAGTACATGACCACTGAACTTACCATATTCGACACTAATCAGTCTGATCATGAATTTAGTGAATTGTACACCATGCCTCACTGACCCAGGAAGTTATTTGACTTGACTTGACTCAATCCAAACAATAGTGGATTATGAATCCACTATTTCCACGAGATATCAAATAAAACCCATGAGGGGATTCTCATTGGGGTATTGGTATGGAGGTCTACGGCAGGTTGCGGCAACACGTCCATGAACAAGAAGGTAACAAGTAGTGGGCGGTTATAAAGAAGTTGAGAGGATGAGGAGTAGTGGTCTGACAGGTCTTCCTTACTTTCCGGACACCACCCCACTATAATCTCCACAATCATCACTTCTCCACCTCTCCCTAACTTCCACGAGTTACGAGAAATCAGTGTGTCTCCTTTGAAATATAAATAAGTGATTATGATTTATTCGAAAGAGGACGAATAAGACAATCAGTCAGGAGAAACAAAACATACAGAATTAGCGGTTCCTCTTAGAGAATCCTTTTCTTCTTCATACTACCTATCATACTGATATTTCTCAACCTTCTTTGCTTCCCTCCCCTAAGACCTACCCTAATCTTGTAATTGAAGAAGGACGACCATTTCTTGGTTTGGGCTCGTCCTGTTCGAGCTTGATCAAACCTACTTGAAAGTACGATTCCACCGTACATTTGTTTTTACCCTAAAACAATTATACTACTCCCTCCATCCCACTAATAGATGATCTAGTTCTAGATTGCATAATTCTTAAGACAATCAGGAGAAAGGAGTATTTTTGAATTTTTTTCCAATTATACCCTTATGGATAATAATTAGTAAAATTTAGAAATGATATATCTCTCAAACTATACCACGGATATTCGTAAACTTTATACCATTGAAAATCATTTCAAAACACCTAAGTAACGAATATAAACATGACTATCAAATTATACATATTTTTTATACTAACAATAATCAATTAAAAGGGTAGTTTTAGAAATATACCCTTGTTTAATGATATAGGTCAACTTTTAGAAGGACAAAATTTTAAAATTAATAGGTCATCTATTAGTAGGATGGAGGGAATATTATATAGTATATTAAAGAAAATATGTATTTTTAACAAAATACTTAGTGTAATCTTGATATTATAAAAATAACCTCCAACATCAATAATACCCTTATTAGGCCAAGTCTTATGCACATGAGAAAATTGGCTAGTTTTATATGCTAGGTGGCTTGGTAATATTGTCGCGCCACGATGGGAAATGCAGTAAGCGACTTAGTTTTTATAGAGCGACATAGTCTTGGTCACTCGATAGAAACTAGGTCGCCACCGACCAACTCTTCTCCATCTATAAATAATACATTCTTCTTCACAATTTTTTCATAATTTTCTTTACAAAAAAAATTCAATTTTTTTTTCTAAAGTTTTTACTCTTAAAAATCTTCTGCCACAATGAGTTTGTTGAGGAATAAAAGAAACAGAAAAGGGAAAACATCAAGCATCCAAAAGAGCGGATTGTATTAGAATCATGATAAGATAGGGAGTTTCAAAATGTTAAACAGCAAGTGGGCTCTGGTATACTCGAAGACCATATATCTGGCCATCAAAAGAAAAGCCAGTTTACCAAGCTAAGAGGTGGGTGGACTGAGTAGGGTACGGTATTTGGGTGACTTCTTAATGCAGTAAAGAGATAGTCCGTAGATATCCTTGGTCCTGTTTCTATTATTTAAACCATAAGAACCATAGGTATCAAATTGTGCAAGTAATATTAGAACGTTGGTGGAAGA
Source organism: Papaver californicum (assembly GCA_023531435.1). Lineage (NCBI taxonomy): Eukaryota > Viridiplantae > Streptophyta > Magnoliopsida > Ranunculales > Papaveraceae > Papaver > Papaver californicum. The sequence goes on from JAJJMC010019063.1 coordinate 5,284,954, forward strand.
CTACAAATACGTTATATTTTAAGAATTTATTTCGAATGAGGTAAGTTTGTTTGTTCACTAATTCATTTTTTTTACTTTCATTTTTGGTTTTATATACAAATTTTAGATGACCCGAAATTTAATTTTAAAATGTTGTTTATAGGAGTTACACCATAGATATATACATGTTGACAGGAATACTATGCGAAAGAGATTTGGTTCCATTTATCCAAGGGAAACGGCTAGCACAATCGAAATGGAAAGAACGCCTTCAATTTTATTGTGCTGATGATGAAGGAAATTGCACAAAGTTATAAAATCAATTGGAATAAGAGTGTCCGGGTTGAAGAATTACAAGGACCCCGATCACTATGATGAGCTCGAAAGACTGTTTGTGTTATACGTGTTAGGACAATGTCTTTTTCCAAATGCTAGCTCATTGGCAAGTCTTGGTTTCCTCGAAGCGCTTGAAAATTTAGAGTTAGCTCCAACGTATGATTGGGGGTCTGCATTCTTGTCGGGCTTGTTCATAGGCTTCAGTGAATGATAGGGCTCCAAATTAAGTTTGAATTTTTTTTGAAAATCTTGGAGGTAAAAAAACTAGTTTATTAGTTTTAAAATTGTTTAAATGTTAATTTATTAACTAATTAAATTTTGGCAATGTTTTCACAGTATTAGTGATATACATATTTCCGTGTTAGTGAACCTTGATAGACACATTTTTGTGTCTGATTTGTCTCAATTATATATATTGTTAGTACTCATTTATGTATTAATAATATTATTTTATTGTATTTGTGGGTATTTTCGAAGAATAAACATCTACGGAAAATTTGGCTAAAAAGTGTTAAAAGCACCCGGAAAATTGATAAAAGCACTCATATTTTGGTTCAGGGGACCCACCTCTTTTCAAATTAAAAAAAAAATTGGCGAGAACTTTTACTACTCCATTTGTGAAGAGTCTGGATATGTTCCAGACAGAATATCTACTTGCCTTTTCAGTTAGGATTTTTACTTCGTTGAGACGCTGTAATATCGAAACAAACCATAAAAATAAAATAGAATCTTGATTCTCGTATCTAGCCGAAAGCAGAAAGAAAATATTTCACGAGTAAATGGGGATCGAGTAACAGCAAGAGAGAAAACATTTCGAGAATATTTCTCGCAAAAGAAGTTGGTTGTTTCCGTTAAATAAGGGAAGGAGATAAGTCTCGATCTGATACTCTCGAGTTAAAAGAAATAAAATAAAATCATAATCATGACCGAGAAGAATAAAAATGGCAAAAATATGATTCTCATTAAAGGAGAGTTATTCTCGAAGATTTGGAGAAGTAGTCGAGTCAATTGGTGTTTTGGGTACAAATAGTAGACCTTTAGGATGATTACGGGGTGGTGGTGGGGGGTGGGGGTGGGGGGCTGGGGGGTGTCTAGGACCAAAAATCTAGAAAAAAATCCGAGAAAAGTTCAGTTTGTTTCTGCTGCTACAGGCGCAAGGAAGAAGAAGAAGAAAATAAGAACATAAGGCTTCAGGAAACTGTCGTTCCCTCCGTTACCTTTTCTTTTATATTTCAATACCATTTGTAACGGTTCTGTGACTAGTACCTGCAACAGTTTAGGATTTTAATACATCTTAAGGCTGTGCTTCTTTCAGTGCGCCCGAAGTTGGTCGTTTATCCAATAAAATATGTTTATTCATTCAGCGACTCGGTTTGCCAATTCTTGAAATGATGAGATAAACCCCAATACTGGGACAATGGAGGAAGCTATTTTTCATAATTGTTTGGTAACTATATTCGATTCCTTAAGACTTTTTGCACTTATTTTAATAGATTTATGATTTTTCTTAATTGGTTGTCATTTAATTTGTTAGGTCATGTTTAGCTTAAGTGTTTTGATGGTCCATGCTTAGGATTTACAATCAATGTTTTAAGAATCTACTTTTGGCAAAGAATAAGAGTTATTATTTTTATCATATGAGCTATAAGTTGTCTATAATTAATATTTGAACCACATGAATATGAATAATGGTGGAATCCTGAGTCTCAAGAACTCCCAATTTTATTATCAACTTTTGTATATTTGTTAGTTTTAGTATTAGAAATTAGAATTAGGTCTAAAATTCATTTTTCACAAGTCCGAGTGACGATACTTTTCTTACCACCATCTACAATCTCATCAAACATGCTCTACGTGAAAATAATAAACATGACAGTCAACACGCTAGGCTGACTCGTTGGATTCAACAAGTGTGTAGAACAAACAAAAATATTATTATTGTGCCATATTTGAATCATCCAAAGTTGTAAAGTGACGCGACTTAAAGGATGCTACAGTTAAGCTTAAGTCGATTGGTGTTTTACAATTCTCCTTTTGGAAATGGTGTTTGGTATTTCGGTGAAAAAGATCTTCTATAACTACAAGGGAAAACAATAAAAGCAAATAACTCACTTCCAAGCGGGGAGATATTTTATGATGATTACGTGGCATCATTGGAAACTAGTAGACCATGGGAAATTGTTGATGACTTGGTCGTGGAGCCTGATGATAGGAGTGATTATCTTCATTGACTTAGCACAATTTACAATCCTAACATTGTTATGGAGCCACAAAGTTTGGGAGGAATGGATATGTCAGCTTTAGGTAGATTGCCACTTGATGTCGATATTCTTCTTTCCCAACTTCCACCATCAACGCCCGCTCCCTTCGTGTATCCCAGTAGTTATAAAGGTTCATCTTCGTCAGCTATGCTGCCGTTTGATAGGGAAATGTAGAGTATTAATCCACAAGGGAAGGTTATCACTGTTCCAATTTCTTCCCAAGTTCTCGATCGAACTTATCCATATTGGGGGGTACAAGCTACACAAAAGGAGTTGCAGACTAGGTTGAACGATTCTCATTGGCGATTACGAAGAAGGCAGGAATATTACTTGCAGTAGATGACCCAAATGATGAATAACATGAATTTTGAAATGCCGTCATAATCATCCAGTCATGCAAGTCGTTGTAGAACCCGTCAAAGAAGTGGCACACCAGAACTCATGCAACAAACTCATATGACACATGTAGTCCTTGACGATGCATGGTTCTAGAAACTCCCGGTGGTGGTACACTCTTTCCGGAGTTTCATCTTTATACCTCGATCCTTAGGTTCCTTTTTCAGGTTAAGGAGATTATTAACCTTTCCTGATGGGCAAGGAAATTAATAAGTAGATTTATGTAATGGAGATTATTGATTTAATTGAATACATTTGATGACTACCCTAGTTTTTAATACATTCAAACTCATAAGCAAAACTATTGATTAAAAACAAATAACAAGATCCGATGAAATCAAAATAACTTACCTTTATAAAGAAACCGTGTAGTAAATTTATAAATTAACCTTTTCTAATGTTTTATAAATTTAAATGTGTGAATGCTAAGTTGTACGTCAAAAATATGTGTGGCTAAATAGAAATTACATTTAATAAAAAATAGTCGTTAAATTTGTAATAATTAAAAGCCATGATCGAAATAAGTACTTATATATAGACCCTTGGATGGAGAATTTATAAACGTCTGAGATTGCAACTCAGCGACAGACCAGCATTTTGTTGCGATTTTCCAATATGCCAGTTTGCCCACCCAATTTTCCCATTTGGCATGTCCATAGTGGTTCAAAATGCGCAAATTTGGTTGTTTGGGATGTGCACATGACTTGGTCTTAACCTCCGACATCAATAATACTAGGGCTGTCAATGGGTCCAGGTCCTCCACGGGTACCACTGGACCCGTACCCTAATTATAAAATTCTGGTCTGGTTCCGGGTCCGGTTCCTAATTTAGTGGACCCTGAACCGGACCCGATTAAAAACATAAATACCCGCCGGGTCCAGGTATTTAACGGTTCTTCTAAAATCAACTATATTTTTTAATTCTTTATATTGGCTTGAAACGAATAATTTTTTATATAAAATTATTGTTATATATATGTAAATGTTCTAATTAAAGACTAAATCTAAGGAAAAAAAATGAAAATGAAAAAAAAAATCAAGCAAAACTAGACGAAGTCTTTGATTTTTAGGTAAAATTAACAAACAAATTAAATATTCGGGTACCCGATATGTCACGGGACGAGAAATTCCGCCCCTGGCGCTATTCGCTAGGCAGGCCAGAACTCCCCGATGCGCAACTTGAAATACAGTAACCAAACCTAGCTTAACTTCTCGCTGGAAAATGCAAGTCAATTTTCCTTTCCAAGCATACTTTGCAAGTATGATACTCGAAACGCAGTTTCCATACCGTTCCAACTCACCTTTGTTCTGCAAAGGGTACAGGGCCATTAAATCCAATGGTGAATGCCTTTGGAAAGCATCACATACTTATGAGCATTTTCCAGGCCTAACTCATGCCTTGGACTAGAACTAGGCCATTTCAATCCTAATTTCCTCTTCATCAACTGTGCTTCGACCACGGGCTGGAGCCTGCACTGATCTTGCTCTTGTCAAGAGTGCAACAACCAGGCATATTCCGTTCAAACCGTATGGCTTGATACGAAGTATGAAAAATCAATCGAATGAAATTGTAACTACCTTATCAAGTGTGACAACAATCATCTCTTGACTTGGCACTGCCGAGCCAGATGATACGAGTTACCATAATGTCGCAATCACCTCTAAATTAGATGATATGAGCGAAAAGGTACTACACCTCAATGTATTGCATTGCGGCTTCCTAAGTACCCAACCCGTACCTTTAAGGGATCAAGCATGACCGTAGTTCATCTGAAGGGTCAATTCGAAAGGAACAAGCAACTTAAGCCTATTAAGGCAAATCCAACATCGATTCCAACTTTGTTGCAAGGTCAAAGGCCAAGAAAATTCTAGTCTGTATAGTCCAAGGGAGTTTTGCAAGGTATGCACCAACTTGTACATAACTATCGCTACTTAGTATGCAAATATGCATTCTCGAGTAAGCCACACGATTGAATGATGCTTTCGCATAATTCAAGATTTCTCAGGCAAGCTACAAGAAAATACGCCAACTGGTTAGTATGGCTAGGCAAATCCGCCAACTGGTTAACCAAATCCACTTTCTGGTTGACGCCTCTAGGATAATCCGCCAACTGGTATGCCAAATCCGCTTTCTGGTTGGCACTCTACGGTAATCCGCCAATTGATTAGCATCAAATCCAATTGTGCCAATGCCAATGGATCCACACCCTAATGCATTCCTATGTAAGCTTTACAAGCTTAGGATGAAACTTCATCCCATGTCATGACGTGTCCCTGAGTAAGCGTCATGTGAAAATTACGGGTGTTACATTCTTACCACCTTCAAAGAATTTCGTCCCCGAAATTTAACTCAAAAACTATTGTGGACAAGCTTCATCGATTTGGATTTCCTGTACATATGTATCATACCATGATGCACAGAAGTCCTGCAAGGGTCCAATGTTTGTTATGAACACAAATTTGGACCTTCTGAATATGCGCTCTATTCTGCATATCCCGGAATCCTAATAGGGTCCGTAATTGTCGTAAACGCCGACTAAGACCTTCCAACATACATCCTATACCGTATGCTCGAGGATCATAAAAGGTTTTACAACTCTACCAAGAAAAATCAATTTGGATCCCTAAACGTGTGTCCCATACCACATGCTCAAGAATGCAAAAGGATTTACTCAACACGAGATCTTAAGTGGACATCCCATACCATACAATTAAGAGTACCCAAAGTTCACAAGGGTTGAAAGAGTCATCGAATATGAAAAGTAATATTTTACTTATACTGTGAGGAGAAAACTCAAATGCCAGAGTAGTCGGGTGCAAGCCTGTCGTTACAGCTAACGGTCTTCCAGGTTGCCACTCATAAGTGGGAGATAGTAGGCATGACAAAACACACTGTTCCAGCGTCGGATGTGGATAATCAGTCCTGTTATCTACCACCGTTCCAGTGACGGTCTTCCAGGTTACCAACAATATGGTAAAAGAGCCTAATAAGGCCTGGAAAACTCATAATACACTTGAGCGCGTCCAAATGTCAGCGAACTAACTATCGTAGTACTTATAATTTTTCTTAGCATAGACGCTTGGCCTGATTGTCCAACAAAAAATTTACAAAGTAACTAGCATAGCAATCACAAACTCTTCCTTTGCACAACAGTTGGCCTATTCTTCCAACTTCTTTCCTTTTTCCTTTGAAGGAAAATTTCTGTAGTCACATTACAAACACTCACTTGACGAGTCCACAACGCACAATCCCTAGTGTTTTCTCGGAACTTGCTCTGATACCATTTATCACGGACCGGAAAATTCCTCCACTGGTGCTATGCGCTGGGCAGGCCAGAACTCCCCGATGCGCGCCTTGAAAGATAGCAACCAGACCTTAAAGCTTAACTTCTTGCTTACAAATGCAGGTAGATTTTCCTTTGCAAGCATGATACTCAAAAAGTAGTTTCCATACCTTTCCAACTCACCCTTGTTCTGCAAAGGGTACAGGTCATTAAATCCAATGATGAATGCCTTTGGAAAGTATCACATACTTATGAGCATTTTCGAGGCCTAAATCATGCCTTGGACTAGAACCTAGACCATTTCAAACCTATTTTTTTCTTCATCAACTTTGCTTCGACCATGGGATGGAGCCTGCACTGATCTTGCTTTTGCCAAGAGGGCAGCAACCATGCATATTCCGTTCATACTGTATGGCTTGATAGGAAGTATGAAAAATCAATTGAATGGAATTGCACACTACCTCATCAAGTGTGGCAACAATCATCTCTTGACTTGGCATTGTCGATCCAGATGATACGAGTTACCATAATACCGTAATCAGCTCTAAATTAGATGATATGAGCGACAAGGTACTGCACCTCATGCATTACATTGCGGCTTCCTACACACCCATCCCGTACCTTGAAGGGATCAAGCATGACTGTAGTTCATCCGAAGGGTCAATTTGAAAGGAACAAGCAACTTAAGCCTATTAAGGCAAAGCTAATATCGATTCCAAATTCATTGCAATGCCAAAAGACAAGCAAATCCTAGTCCGTATAGACCAAGGGAGTTTCACAAGGTATGCACCAGCTTGTGCATAATTATTGCTACTTAGTATGCAAATATGCATTCTCGAGTACGCAACACGATTGAATGATGATTTCGCATAATTCAAGCTTTCTCGGGCAAGTTACAAGCAAATACGCCAACTGGTTAGTATGGCTAGGAAAATCCGCCAACTGGTTAGCCAAATACGCTTTCTGGTTGGTGCCTCTAGGCTAATCCGCAAACTGGTTGGCCAAATCCACTTTCTGGTTGGCGCTCTAGGCTAATCCGCCAACTGGTTTGCACATCTGCTAACTGGTTAGCAAGCTCCTAGGCTAATCCTCCTATTGATTAGCATCAAGGTAAATTGTGCCAAGGCCAATGCATACACACCCTGATGCATTCCTAAGTAAGCTTTATAAGCTTAGGATGAAGCTTCATCCCATGTCATGACGCGTCCTTGAGTAAGCATCATGCGAAAATTACGGGTGTTACACAATACCCATGGATATCCTCCGGGTACTACCTGTTAGGACCCGTTAAGATTTCGGGTCCAATCGGATAATACCCGTCGGGTCCTAAGTTGCTAATGAGTCCAATTTTAGGACCCGGACCTAATTCACCCAGTTTCGGTTCGGTTCCGGGTACCCATTGACAGCCCTAAATAATACCACTATATATGTATACAAGGGTAAAATTGTATATTAATCATATCTTTGCATATTTATAAGGATACAATTGTTTTAAAAATAAATTGCAAAACTTCAAACCTTTATATTTTTCAAAATACAAATCAGATTTTTGTAAAATTTATATATTTGGAAATTTCTTTGAATTATCTAGGCGGTGAATATAAATAGGAATACTCCCAATCACATGACCATACAAGACATTTTCATGGTCATATAGGAGTCTCATAGTCGATTCTGTAACAGGAAAAGTGAATACTGCTATTGCTCTACGCCTTACAAAGAGTTATACACTAAATTTTTATTTTTAAATTCTATTATTCTTAGATTTTGTGTTATTAAACCCCATATAAACATGTGTATCGCATGTGTCTTTTCACTAGTGATGCAAATGTCTTCATACTAGTTAGAGCAATTCCAGTGGGGTTGGTATATTGGCTAATTTGCCAATTACCCACCACAGTGGGATTGACAAACCCAAGATTTGGGATGGTATATTGGAAAACTCAGTAGTTTGTCCATCGTGGCTTAGGTTGAATCGATCGATTCAACTTGAGCCCCCAAGTTGAAACGACCGACTCAGCTTGAACCGAAAAAAATTAGTTTATATTATAATAGTTAGTTAAGTTAGTTATAATTATTAATTTATTATATTATATATACAATGGGTCCTATTTATCAGATTTACAAGGTTATTTTAATAAAATGGGCTCCATTTAACTTATAAATAAAAAGATAACATTAATTTACTTAAAAAATGAACCCCACTAGTTAAATTTTATAGTTTATCACTATAGAGAATTGAGTTTGCCTATCCACGTAACAAGAAAAATAACAAATATACCAACTCCTACTGTAGTTTCTCTTATAAGGTTACGGGGCATTTGAGAGCAAAGCCAGTGGGGTGGGTATATTGGATAATTTTCCAATTACTACCCCACAGTGGGATGGGAAAACCCGAAAATGACTTGGCAAACGGGTATATTGGGAGGTTTGCCCATCGATGCTCGGATTAAGTCGATCGTCTTAAATTATACGATCAAATTAGATTGAGCCGCTCGTCCCATACTAGTCCGAGGCTCGTTGCAATACGGGCGGCTTGATAAGTGCATAATTTACATGTTTATAGTGTCAATTCCATACTTATTTTAACTATAATTCTTGCATATTACTTGTTATTACGTTTATTTTCTATCTTATGTCTTATATTAGGTGAATCATCTCAATAAGAGTGAAAGTGGTTATAAAAGATCCAAGAAGTGAATTACTCCAAGTATTCAAGCATCCCAAGTCCAAAGAAGAAGAAAGGAGTTCATTGCGACATGAAATTACCAAGAAAATTAAGTCTTACAAGTGAAAAAGGGATAAAGACAAATTCTACTCATTCAAATCGAAGAGTTCTTAATACCATTTTTAAGAGAGCAAGAATACGAAGTGAACGCAAAAAGAATGAGGTCATTCCGAGTTCGGAAGAAGAAGTTATGGACAAAACAACCGAAGCAAGAAAGAAAATCATCTACAACATTAGAGTCGGCATGGTTCATGAAATCGACCATGACGACCAAAAGCAAGTTTGGATACATATAATTTTCGTATTTTGGTCCAAGGGTCGGTTCGGTTCATGGGAATCGACCATGCCGACCGTGGCGAACCTATTGGGTCCGTTTTGACGCGTTTTTGACTTCTAAAGCAAAGAAACATGGTTAGGGAAGGATTCCAAACCCTAGAAGGAGAGGAAACTTGAGATCCAAGCATTGAAGGATATAAAATAAGACATCTAAGGCTCAAACAAGATACATCCCATTACATATTCTATTTTCTACATCTTAAACCCAGGGTTATCCCCTTTAGGGGGAAACCATTCTTCTTTGTATAATGAGTAGCTAATTCTTTTGTTGATTATGAATGAATTCAATGTTCTAAGCGTGAAGCTTTATTAGTTAAAACAAGTTTGTTTGAATTTATTATCATCTGATATGCGAGCGTTTCGGTATCTGGTTACACAAGGTATTTTAGGGATAACACTGCTCTAGCTGTTATTCTATGATTGGTGATGAATGGTTCTAAGGAAAGATAGATAAGTATACTAATTCAGTTAACGTTTGATAACGGCGAAAGACTCCCTAATCATATCTTTATTCTTATTGTTTTAGTCTTTTTAATTAATTTAAATAACCAATCCCCCCTTTGTATTTACTTTTACTCTTAGTTACTAATCTCAATTACATAGCTCTCTGTGGGAACGATCCTTACTACTGCTATATTATTATTTAATTACTGGGAAATATATCGTGTAATTTGTTGCACATACGACACACATAAAATTTTGGCGTCGCTGCAGGGGAGCGGTTACTAATTGATTTGTTATTCTTTTTAGCTTGTTTTTTTAGTTTAGGAATTTTTTACCTTTTTCTTTAGTGTTTTCAAGTTTTTAGTTTTTTCGTGGTGTTAAAAACTAGTTGAAGGTGTTCAACTCTTGCCAAAAGCGGGAGGTAAATTCTGTAAACAGGTTGTAAGTATCACTTTTGTTTTTGTTTTTTTAGATTTTTGTTTAGATTTTCTGTTTTGCTCTTGTGATTCGTCATGTTTTCCTATGGAAATAACATGTACGGTGCACAAGATCACTCGTACAATAGTGGTAATCAATATGGTTTTCAATCTCAAGGTTATGACAACTACCAACCATACCATGGGTACAATCAAAACCAATTCTTTGGTTATGATCAATACTCTTCGGAACCTTTTGGTTATTCTCACACATATCAACAACCTTATGACGGGTATGTAAGTGAACAATCACGAGGTTGGGAGGATAGTTATACTTCAAATCGTTTATCTTTTAAAGGTGAGCAGAAGCTGGATCAGTTAATTCTTCATTTAAAGACCCATATATCCATGCCGGAACCACTCAGTGAACAACCAAGCATGGAGAATAATGTGCCAATCAAATCTTACTACAACATATCCAACACGACTTCTGATCGCTTTTATGATCATTCACCTATTCAAAAAGGGGAGACTTGGTCTGGAAATCTTGTGGTGAGTGAAAGTCTAGGTTTTGAAGAACGTCTTGACCAACTGATCCAAATGATAGCTGAACATAAACAACGCTATAATTGGGAAGAATCACACCAAGAAATTCAAAGGAATATGGATAAATTAAAAATACAAATTGCTCAACTCGGTAAGAATAGTTATGAGGAAGAAGTTTGACCTCAAAACCAAAACGATTCCGAAATTCCTAAGGATAACGAATATTTTGAAGATGAACAGCCTTTTGAAATTCCTTGTAACAAAGATAAAGTTATTCCAGCTCCGGATCATAATAAAGATCATTCGCCTATTCAAAATGAGGAGGCTTGGTATGACCAAACCATTGTTATAAACGGTGTAACATACTAAAATATATATCAACATTATAAAGAATGTCCGGATTATAATTTTTTAGGTCGGTTGATTTGCAAGCAGTAAACCCAATTATTCCTTCATCGGAGACTCATAAAGAATACCCAAGGATGTACACCAATGAACTAGACTTTCTGGAAGAACATTCTGAATCCGATGACAAGGTTTTTGAAAAGATAGTAATTGAGAATGAAACCAAATTGATTGATTTCGTGGAAGACCCAATTGAACTTATCAAGGATAATAATGATGCTAAGATTTCGATTGAAGCAGAAACTGATAAAGAATGGCTTTCAAAAAGTTTGATAGAGGACCACCACACATATGAGATAAATGATTCATTGCATACCCATGATAAGGATCACGTAAAAGGTTTTTCTAATCCTTTGCATAATTTTATATCTTTTGATCCTCCCCCAATCGAAATAGTTCCCCAAAGGTTGTTCCAATTTTTAAGGAGCTAGATCACTTAGGGTTGAGTATATATGACACAAAAATACTTACAAATTATTTTGCTTCTAACTATCTACCACTAGATGTGTTTGATTATAACACTGTATAGGTTCACCGAGAGGATACTAAAGTTCCTACATTCTATGTTCTTTATACACTTCCAAGTGTAGAAAAGACTAAGTATGGGGGAAACTTCTATAAAGTAGCAGTTTCAATATTTATAAAAATTATGCTAACGTTTTTATGAAGTTGTTATTATAACTGCAGATTGTCATCTGGGTGGATCCCCATATTTTCAGATTGTTGGTTTACGAGCGATAACCAGAGGGTCAGGCTGGGGACGTTAAACTAAGCGCTGAATGGGAGGAAACCCATTGGTTTTTGTATTTCTATCTTTTGCTTTTAATTTCTAGTTTGCATATCATTATTTGATTTCCCATCTTGATTTTACATTGGAGGAGTCAATTTACATTGAGGACAATGTAAAGTTTAAGTGTGGGGGAGTGATTAAGCATATAGATTTTTAGTATTCACTTTTGTAGGTAGATGTTTTGAACATTTTATATACATTTGCATGAAAACTTCCAACTTTTAGATATTTTAGAGTCACTTTATATACTTCTAGCTAAGTTTACGTATGGATTTATCACCGAAATAACTGAACTCAGAAGTATTAGAGAATTATATTCGGAGTGCTTAGTTGTTGAGAGGTAATAACGACAAAAGTGACTTAAACCGCCAGTAGAGAGTACAATATTAAAGTTGTTGATCATTCAATACCCATGAGTGAGGCACCAAACCTTCAATTTTTCCGTTCAGAATGATGAGCTACTCAACATCGCACCAATTTCAGCACTATTTTTTGATCTCTTGAGTTCTATTTCTATCAATCATGAGGGTGTCATCAGAATTGCTAACTCTATCTTGTAGTATTGTTTACAGTTGGCATCATTCTCTCTCTTGACAACAACAGGTTGATAGACACCTTTTAGTGTCTAAATTGCACCTTAATTTCTAGTGAGTTAGTATTCGATTTTGTGTCTATTACGTGTTTTTATGCTTTTGTAGGTACATTAGAAGAATAAAGATTTGTGGAAAAATTAGCTCAAAAAGTGTTCAAAGCACCCGGAAAAATGGATCAAGGCACCCACACTTTGGATTGGGGCACCCTTGGATCGGGCTGAGCTGGATCGGGTCAACCCAGCGGGTCAACCAGGCGAGTCATCCCAGCGAGCTGGATCGGGCCGAGTCACCGAGTTGACTCATCGGGAATCAACAGCCCAGATTGGCAACTCAAATTCACGTGAGAAAACAAGGTTCTGTTGCTTCCAGATTGTTCCAAACACTAATAGTTATCTCACGCAAGTTATAAACAGCAAAATATCCCGTGAAATCAGCTTGAAAATCATGTATTTGGCCGGAATCATGATTCGATTAAGATTGGGATTTGTGGACAGTTCTAGAGAGTTCTATTAGGTTTAGAACTCTCTCTAGGGTTTCTACTACCTATATAAACCAAGAGAAGCCAAGAAAATCAAACACGAAAGCCTAGAGAAGAATTTAGAAATTTACGGTGAAGCTCCGTCGACGTCCGGTCAACTGCTACTGCACCGGCCGGCTGTTCTTCATCCATCACTGCCGGAGAAGAAGACTCAGTAACATTTATAACTGTTGCTGATTTGAATTTTCCTGTTGTCTATTTCTTCAAACCCTTTGTTGCTTAAAACTCTTCTGTAACAGCTGAACCCTCTCCTGTAACGCATATAAGCGTATCAAATCAGCTGTTACAGCGTTATTCACCTTTGTAATTGATATTTTGTGCAATGAAATCAACTTTTGAGCAAGTTTTCTTCACCATGGGCTAAGTCTAATTACTGGGATGATGGATAAGGTAATTTTCTCAATTTTATGTGATTTAATTATTTTCTAATAATTATTTATAATTCTTTTATTATTAGAATTGCATAGTTTTGAATAGTAAAAACGGTTTTCTTTCAACAGTTGTGCTTTTGCTTGATGGATTATGATTAGTTAATTAATTTTGATAGTCCATGCTTGTGATTTACCTCTGTTTGTTAGCATAAGAAAACCAATTTTGGCAATTATTCGTGCTTCAATTAATTTAAAAAGAATTATCTGATTAATCACATAGGTTGTTAGATTTACCTGATTCCTGATTCCTGGTCCTTTTAAAATTATTTAAAAATCATCCTAAGGTTATTTAGTCTTTTTCTTACTCATGGAATTTTCTAGAATTAATTTAAATCATTATTTTCTAAAATCATTACCTTTACAAGTTCGAGTAACGAACTCTTTGTTTACCACTTCTAAAATTACATCACCTATGTAACTTTCTGTTGGATAATTTCGGGCATGCTGGTGACGCGTTCATCACATCAATTTCATGCATGGGGATTTAAAACTCAAATAGGATCAAAAGGCCTGCTTTCGCTCCACATTTCGTCAAGTGTTCATGCTGGAGATATACAACCCTGGATATTTTTAAGATGAGATTCTTCAAAATGGGATTTAGACTTAGAAATTTTGCTTAGCGGTAGATATAAATTAATAGCTAACCCAACACTTACTGATAAAAAAAAAATAGCTAACCCAACACACCGTAAAAATTGGATAGGTTCGAATGTTCGATTTGTGGTCTTTGGGGCCTCTTCAAAGGATTTATTAGATTCATGTAGTTGTGCCAAAGGATCAAAACATACAGTTATTAATAAAAGCACCCTGTGTATAAGAAATATTAGTAAATATTATTACAGGATAAGGAAAAAAGAAGAAAAAGATCCTTCTCCAGTTCTAAGATCCATGAATGGGTATTCAAATACATAAGAGGGTAAATTATTCAGCAACTTATGTAATGATTTTATTGTAGCAAAATATTCCTACAACATTACTCGAGACTTGTATTTGAAGATGAAATTCTAGTTGTTAGATGATTCAACAACATTTCTTGAGATTTGTACCTGATGATGAAATATGGACCGTTGGATGATTCTATAGTATTCCTCGAGATGTGTTCCTGAAGGATGAAGTGATTCCAGCTACTTGATGAATTAGCTCTCTAATATCTTGGCTCTCCAAGAATTTTTGATAAATGAAAGTGGGGGTACCTGCAAAGACACTCTGATGCCTCAATGAGTAAGAGTTTACCGCACGTTTTTATGGGGAGAAAAGGATTAGAAAATGTGTACCTCTCCAGTTGGAATTCCTTATCTATTTATAGGTTGTAGAGGATATATATGCAATCCAGCATCCATCTGGATTCATTTTGACTATGTACTTGGACTAATTGTTCTCCAGGTTCATCCTTATCTTAAGGATAATTAAATTGTATTATGTATCTGGATAATATTAATGTATCTGGACTGGTAGCTAACCAGGTTCATCCGCTTCCTTAGGATAATTAGGTTTTGACTATGTATCTGGACCAATAATCAATCAGATTCATTCTTATCTTTAAGTTTGAATATGTATCTGGCCTACTTCCCATCCAGATTCACTTTACTCAGTAGATGCATTGTACCTTGTCACTTTTTGTAAAGAGACTAGCAGACTAGGCAACTAACCTTTAATGGACATAGACTTCAACCCATGGGCCCAAATATCTATTTTTCTTTAATTGGGCCAGTGTTAACTGGGAAAAAGAGTTGTTGGCCCATTTTCCATGTAATAAACTACATGGTACAAACATCGCCCCCTATTAATCCTTAACTTGTTGATGGGTTAAGAAGAATCCCTTGGGTCAACTGCTACGTCATTTTACTCAGACGCCCCCAAGTTACTTGTTGAAATGACATGGTAGTCTGTTTACGAACAAGATTG
The DNA here is from genome assembly GCA_023531435.1 of Papaver californicum. Taxonomy (NCBI): domain Eukaryota; kingdom Viridiplantae; phylum Streptophyta; class Magnoliopsida; order Ranunculales; family Papaveraceae; genus Papaver; species Papaver californicum. The sequence goes on from JAJJMC010019063.1 coordinate 5,300,341, forward strand.
CACTTGGTGTTATAGTCTGGATTTGTCGTAGTTGAAAATGAATAAAGCTTCATGATTGTATCATAAATTGCACGACACATGCTTGTTGTTGTTGCAATGTTTTTTATGTGCACTGTCGCAAGAGTTTATACTTCAGGCGTGCAAGACGGGATTTTATGCTTGCGCGAAGGAAAGAGTTAAGTTCTCACTTGTGAGGAGAGTTCTTAGATGCATACATAATGAGAATGATTTCCGTTTGTACTGTGGTAACAATATTATACTCACTCTTTGGAAGAGTTGGCATATTTCTTGCGTGAAGTACGAATCTTTGTGTTTACATTGTTGTAAGGATATATGAATATACCCAATTGATAATTCCATGAAGATGTCGTAAAATATCACAGCTACTCAATCGTTGAGAGCTTGACAAGTGGCGTTCTTCTGACATAATACGTTTTGTTTTTTCGAGTGTTGCTTTAATATATCTCAAAACAACACCACATCAGATGAGGGGAGCATGAGTTAAATATAAAACTCGTTCCCTTGAGGTTTGATCTTTCTTTCCTTCTATATATGACGTTTTTTTTTGTTTGTTTTTTTTTTGCAACTCCAGTAAAGCTTCTTCGTGAATTGGCATGTTTTTTGTCTTCTCTCGCTCCATCTCCAATAAAGCTTCTTTATGCAAATAATTTATTATTTTTTCACTCCGGCTCCGACAAAGCTTTTTCATGCAAATTTTTTTCCGCACATGCACCTGCTCCAACAAATTAGGGTTCTTAATTTATATATATATATATATATATATATCTTTTTCGCTCCAGATCCTGCTCCAGCAAAACTTCTTTGAAACGATTTTTTTTAACTCGTATGACGAGTTCTCATTTCCATGAGAATAGAGGTGTTCCATTGCTCTGAAATTAGGGCCATGTTCTCGTAGATAACTTAGTTTGTTCTCACTCCTATGAGATGGGGTTCCACTGCCATGGAATTGGATTATTGTTATTTTTGAGCATATGTTAATAATGGTTTAGCTTGCTCATAAATTTTCACAAGAATTGACTAAAACCATGCGAGAGATGTTGTTGAACAACTCCTTTAAAGAAATCAAAGTTTGGTTTGCTCTCATTGCCCTGAGATGGGGTTCCATTTCTCATGGAACTAGGACCTTGCTATTCTCGCTAATACCGGTTTAGCTTGCTCGTAAATTTACTCAAGTATTGACTAAGACCATACGAGGAATATTTTTGAAAATATTTCCTCTAATCAAAACTAAGTTAGGATCGATGCTAGCCATGCGAGAGTTATTGTTTAACAGGTCTGACTAATATGCCCAAAGTTTGTGATCGATCCTAGCTATGCGAGAGTTATTGTTAAACAGCTATGGCTAGTATCAAAGTTTGTGGATCATGCATTTGCTTGTGAATCGTACATTCATTTGTATATCATGCATTTGTTTGTGAATTGTGCATTTTTTGTACTACTAAAAAATATAAATAATGCAGAAAATTAAGTAATCGTTAGGCTTACCTTACGAGGTGTGGATGAATCTAATATCAGAAATATGCATCCTTTAGTTACCATGCCAGTTTATCATTTTATTCATCAGCTGAAAACAATGTGTGTCCGACAATAGGCAAGATAAACGATACGAACAATGAATGAAGTTATTTATCAATGGTGAAATTTTTTCACAGTTGTTGGAGTTCCAAGTTTTGGGCTTCATTGTGCCGCTCCTCAATTAATATAATCCGTCGCCTACTAGCTTATTTATCAGGTACGATCCTTCCCTTTGTTCGCAGAGACTTAAACAAAACGCCCCCAGTTGTTCGACCATTTTGAGAGATGTGGAATTTGTTCAATTAGTCACATCCTCGACCTTTTTGCTAAGTTCACCTAGTTACATTCATGCCCAAAGATGTAGAATCATTCCCTAGATGAAAGTGTTGTTTGTGTTCTTTATTAATTAATCATGTACGATAATGGAATATTACAAAAAGGTGAATCTGGATTACTAGAACTATGTTGTTTTGGAACATTGAGTTGTACCGAGGTGGATCACTAGTTGGATTGGCGAGCTAGATCACCAGTTGAACTGGTGAGTCGGAATGCTAGGTCTAGTGATTTAATTCGTTGGGGGAGTATTGAGTCTGGATTGATGGACCAAGGGCCCATGTAGGAACGTTGAGTTATGGGCAAAGAGAAAACGATGGATCTGGCATAGTGATATTTTGCTGATGTTTTTCGTTGATTTGCGAATTCTGGACTAAGAAAAAAAGTAAATTAATATTTGGATCGTGGATTTTGATACATTTTTAAGTTTGGGTCATAGGTTTGTCCGTTTTGGTGTTTAGATCGTTGACCCGTTAGTCAACAAGTTAAATGGTCAAACAGTTAGTATCCGTTAACCTCATTTACTCAAACTATTTACTCGTTTGCCACCCAGCGACTCTGATATTAGATCGTCTTCCTTCCTTGTCTACATTTTTTCAGAAGCTGATCCGAGCATTATCAAGGCTTCCTTTGTAAGAACCCAGATCTATTGAATAAATAAATCTCTTTTCTAATTAACCAGCCAAAAATCAACTCGTCCCTGATTTCAGTTACAGAAATGAATTCCCAAATTAAACTGGATTTTAAAGAGATTTAAAAACCTGATTGTTATTGAGTTCTAAATTCAAATTTATTATTTTAACAAGATGATTATTAGGTTGAGAAAGTGGAGGAGGTTTGATAAAGAGCCAGTTTAAACTAACAGAAATTATAATTATTATTGGAGATTGAGAATTGGGTTTTTCTCCATACAACAGCAGAAAAAGAAGAACAAAGTCATTCCTTTCTCATAGTGAGCTTGAAATCACCAAACCCATCCACATGATTCACAATCCATTAATCGTTACACGAGCAGATGTTGACCTCTACTTAATTTTTTTCCAGGCTATTTATCCAATATATTATTTAGTATCTAATATTTAAAATACTAAAGATTAGTATCTTGATCCATCGCTGACCATGAAAATTAACGGTGATTAATTTTTTTACATTTTTTTTTTTTTTAATTTTTCCTGACTTTTATTAAAATATTATTTAATTTAAACTTAATGAAATAGTATTAAAATATTTCATAAAAATAGTAAATTAAGTTTAAACGTTAAATAAAATAAAAATAATATTTATTAAATTTAAATATTTTAATAATATTTATTTTATTTTACTTAAACATAATTAGATATTATTTGTTTATTTAAAATTAGTAAATATTTTAATAATATTTAAATATTATTAAATAAAATGATATTTTAATAAAAGTATTAAATTAAACTCAAACGTCAAATTAAATAAAAACAATATTTTATTAAGTTTAAATTAAATAATATTTTAATAAAAAGTAATTATTAAAAATTATTAAAATATTTAGTAATGTTTGTTTATTTTATTTAATTTAAATTTTATAAAATATTATTTATTTAATTTACACTTAATAAAATATTTAAATTATATTTAAATATTATTAAATAAAAATTATTTTTTAAAGTTTACATTAAAATGTTTTAATAAAAATTAGGAAAAATAAAATAAAAATCAGTCAAATGTTAATTTTGACGGTCAATGGCGGATCAAAATACCAATCCTTAATATTTTAAATGTTGAATATCAAAGTAATGTATTGAACATTTATTGGATACCAAATGTTAAATAACCCTTTTTTTTCTTTTAAAATTTTGTTCTTATTCCACCTGTAAACATACGTAAACAATAAAAAAAAACTTAAATTAAAAATAATGACTAAGCAAAAAGAAGTAAGAGAAGAAGAAAGATGTGATAACGAACATACCCAAATCAATTCTCAATAAAGAAAAAGCCTGAATTAAAAATAATGACTAAGCAAAAAGAAGTAAGAGAAGAAGAAAGAGAAGAAGAAAGATGTGATACAATGATTGATTTCACTCTATGGTTTCAAGTGATCATGGAGAAATCTGATTTTAACTGGTATGTACTATGATAGAAAAGATACTAGCGGAAGTTAATTCTAACTAACAGTTTGACCAAACCGTCAATTAATTTTATTTAACTAACAGATCAACGACCCAAATATCAAAACGGATAAATTTAAAACCCAGAATCAAAGAAATATCAAAATTTACGACCCAGATATTAATTTACTCCTAAGAAAATGAAAGCAAATTGAGTATGTTTGTTGTACTGCAACCGACATTGACAATCAATGTGCATGTCACTTGTAGGTGTGTCGTTGTTGATGACTACTATCCGCACACGTTTGTGGTGCATGCATGTGTTTTTTTATTATCATTGGATGATCACATCCATGGCGAGATACATTAACAAGGCGTCCGAGGCAATTAATCCCATTTGCAGTCGACGTCACCGAGTAACCATCAAACAGACCATGTTAAAATTCTATTTTTATTCACATAAAGAAACAGATCAAAGAAACAGATCAAGGAAATAGTTCTCACACATGCTGAGAGTGCAACTAATATATCAAGGATAATTTCAATACTAATTTATACGGCAGTCAGTTATTAATAAGGAAGCCCGAGATAGCAAGAAGCAAAATTCTCAGAATCAATTGTATAACTTTTGGATTCTCAGTTGTTGCAATTGCTGAAGACTGACGACTCACACCAAATATGGATCAGAGTGAAGGGAGCGAATTTGGAAATTTTGAATACTCACTTGTTTCATAACAGACATTAGGCATATAGTTGTTTGAAAAATTGGATTACTCAACAAAGTAAATACAATACTTCAGGGAAGGATAGCGTGCGGGGTTAACTAGAAGTTCTACCATGGGCAGGTTTTATTGCAAGACTCCTCTACACGGTGCGAGAACATCCTCACAAAACATCATCCCGTAGGGAGTATTGCAAAATCATGTGCACAAAAGCATTTGATATCAATGTTGAGTTTCTATACAACTTAAAAATGGAATGAGGAAAACAAGCCAAACCTGAAATGGCGAAGGTGAACCAAGATCATCATTATCAAATTCTACAAGAGTGCAATTGTCAGAGGACACTCTAGTCTCCCATGAGACTCGGTCTTGCACCGGCTGCAACAACCTGCAACAACATTCCAAGTCTTCCACTTGAACCGGCCATGTACAACTAAACCTAGTGTTAATAGGATCTTTAGAAACCGAACTCTTCAATTCGTATATATATATATATATATATATATATATATATATATCAACTTGTATAAACTGAATTAGATTGATCAATCAATTAATCAACTCTGTTATGGTATCAGAGCTCTGATCCAAACACCAACCTTTTTTTTTTTTTAAAACAACAATGGCTACGACCATCAACACCAACAATCCAAACACTTCTCTTGTCAGCATCAACGTAGCTGCACAAGCTCCGCTCAAGCTCACCACCACCAACTATCTCTCCTGGAAGATTCAATTTCCAAACACTCTTTATAGGTTATGATCTAATCGGCTACGTTGATGGATCTACACCCTGTCCTTCTAGAGAAATCACTCAAGCCAACACAACAATTGCAAATCCTGCACACGCCTTTTGGACCAGACAAGATCAACTGATTCTCAATGCCCTTGTTGGCTCCCTTTCTCCTCCCATAATACCATTCATAGCTCAAGCAAAAACTTCACGCCAAGCTTGGACGATTCTATTGAACACATATGCCAAGCCATCCAGAGGACGTATAAAACAAGTCAAGCAACAACTCAAGAATACTGTCAAAGGAACTTCATCTGTCACAGATTTCATGCAGTCCATCAAAACCAAGGCTGATGATCTAGCTCTCCTTGGTTCACCCCTAGATGCTGAAGATATCACTGACAAAATCCTAGATGGCCTCAATGACGACTACAAAGAACTCGTTCGAGCTGTGCAAGCCAGGGACACCTCAATCACATTTGAGGAACTTCATGAAAAGCTGCTGAACTTTGAAGCCTCTCCTCAAAGCGAATCATCTGATGATCATCACTTTCCAGCCACAGCTAACGTAACCACACGCTTCAGCAAATCGTGGCGTCCACAATCATCACCTCCACAATGGCGCAACAACTTCACTCCATCTTCTTCCTTTCAGCAAAACTATCGGCATCCCAAACCACCTCCAACCAACTATGGCGCCGCTACGCCACAAAACTATAGGCCACCACCAAGGCCATATCTTGGCCTCTGTCAGATTTTTAGAGTACAAGGGCATACTGCAAAACAATGTCCCTCCTTTCGCATAGTTCCAGTTGCTCACCAAAGCAGCAATGACAACACTACACCTTGGCAACCTCAAGTGAATGCTACCTCACATCGCAACTCCAACACTGCCTGGCTTCTGGATAGTGGTGCGTCTCACCATGTCACATCTGATCTGGAAAATCTTTCCTTGCATTCTCAATACGTGGGTCAAGACGACATCATGATAGGCGATGGCACCACCTTGCCAATCTCTCACACTGGTTCAACACCTCTTCCCGCCTCATCCAAAACTTTTACTTTAGATAATGTCCTGTGTGTGCCTTCTATGAAAAAAAACCTCATATCTATTTCATAATTTTGTAAAACTAATGCGGTGTCTATTGAGTTCTTACCTTCTTCTTTTCTTGTGAAGGAACTTCGCACGGGAGCAACCCTGATGAGCGGACCAACTAAAGATGGTGTGTATGAGTGGCCGTGTTCTCCTCCTAAGGCTGCATTCACTAGTTTAAAGCTTAATGCATTTTGCTGGCATCATAGGCTTGGTCATCCAGCCTACCCAATCTTGAGACACATTGTTTCAACCAATAACTTAGGCCAACTTCAGAAATTGTCTTCTCCTTTGTCCTGTAATTCGTGCTTGTGTAATAAAAGCCACAAACTTCCATTTTCCGCTTCTTCCATTGTCTCTACCAGACCTCTTGAGACGATTTTCTCTGATGTGTAGACTTCTCCATTTTACTCAACAACAAAACTCAAGTACTATGTCATTTTTGTTGATCATTTCACCAGATACATCTGGTTCTATCCATTGCATCAAAAATCTGATGTCCATTCTACATTCGTAAAATTTAAGACTCTAGTAGAAAATTACTTCAATCTCTCCATCAAAACATTGTACTCTGACAATGGGGGAGAATATATTGCTCTCAAAAGCTTTCTAGCCACTTATGGTGTCTCACATCTCACCACTCCGCCTCATACACCAGAACACAATGGTTTCTCTGAAAGACGACATCTTCACATCGTCGAAACTGGTCTTGCACTCCTTTCTCATGCCTCCCTACCACTTTCATATTGGCCCTATGCTCTAGCTACGGCAGTCTATCTCATTAACAGAATGCCCACTTCCACTTTGCAGCTTCTATCCCCATTCCAAAAAATCTTCCAAGCAACCCCAAACTACTCCAAGCTCAAGATCTTTGGCTGCCTTTGTTATCCATGTCTCCGGCCGTATACTTCCCACAAATTAGATCACGCTCTACTCCGTGTATCTTTCTAGGCTACTCACTTACTCAAAGTGCCTACTATTATCTCAATCCTTCCACCTCAAAGATCTATGTGTCACGACATGTCAAGTTTGTTGAGACTGAATTTCCATATGCACAATTGTCTCAATCCAACACCACCCTATCCTCTCCTCTCATTGATACGTGGATCCCACCACCAATTCCAGTTGTGCCACCTTCCCCACCGCAGCCACTCATCACGTCGTCAGATGTTGTTGTTCATCAAGGCAACCAGTGCGAAGCTTCCTCACCGGCTCATCCTTCAGTTACCAACTCTTCACAGTTTCCTACCACAGGCACTCAGGTTGTAGACCTTCCAGCTCAGGTAAGCACCACCACTCATTCAATGACAACGCGTGCCAAAAATAACATTCACAAACCTGTCCAGAAGATGAATCTGGTAACACAAATTGCCACCTCTGAAGCCTATGAACCAACTACGGCATCTCAAGCACTCTCCATGCCTCATTGGCGTACTCCAATGTCCGATGAATTCAATGCATTGGTGCGCAATGGCACATGGGATCTCGTATCAGCACAACCGCATCAAAATATGGTCGGATGTAAGTGGGTTTTCCGTACTAAACGTAACTCTAATGGCTCAGTTGACAGGTACAAGGCTCGATTGGTTGCTAAAGGGTTTCATCAACGTCCAGGTGTGGACTACATGGATACTTTCAGCCCCGTAGTCAAGCCTACCACCATAAGCGTAGTTCTCAGTCTCGCAATCTCTCGCAACTGGAATCTCCGGCAGCTTGATGTGAACAATGCTTTTCTACAAGGTCATCTAACCGAAACAGTTTACATGAGACAACCACCTGGCTTTGTTGACCAAGATCATCCTTCCCATGTCTGCAAGCTACGCAAGGCAATCTATGGGCTCAAACAAGCACCAAGGGCATGGTACCATGAACTCCGATTGTTCCTGCTCCAAATGCAGATACATCGCTTTTTATTCTCAACTCTTCTGGACAACTCATCTACCTGCTTGTGTATGTGGATGACATTATCATCACTGGCAATGACACTACCAGTGTCAACCTGTTCATTGACACACTGGCAAAGCGGTTCTCCATCAAAGATCTTGGCTCATTATCGTATTTCTTGGGTGTTGAAGTCATATTCAATACTCATGGCATCCTTCTTTCACAACGGCGTTATGTCCTGGACATTCTCACCAAAACGACAATGCTTGATGCCAAGCCGGTACAAACTCCTATTCCAACCACTCCTTCATTAAGCCTATGCTCTGGCCAACCCCTATCTGATGCAACTGAATACAGACATGTAGTTGGAAGTCTTCAATATCTTCTACTGACGCGTCCAGATTTGAGCTATGCTGTGAACAAACTATCCCAATACATGCATGCTCCCACTACCATTCATTGGCAATTTGTGAAACGTCTTCTCAGGTATCTCTGTGGGACTTTAAATGATGGCCTCCAACTCTATCGAGACTCTCCTCTCAGTTTGCATGCCTTCTCCGATCATATCCACCATCAAGTGCAGCCACACATTCACGCTTACTCTGATGCTGATTGGGGAGGCAATAAAGATGACTTCTCCTCCACAAGTGCGTATATAGTGTATCTTGGACGCAACCCGATATCCTGGAGTTCCCGCAAGCAAAAATCTATCGCACGCTCCTCTACAGAAGCTGAGTATAGAGCTGTGGCCAACACCGCATCGGAGCTCAGTTGGCTCACTTATCTCCTCACTGATCTGGATGTTCGATTACCTTCCTGTCCGGTCATTTATTGTGACAATGTTGGCACTACTCAGCTGTGCTCCAACCCTGTATTCCACTCTCGCATGAAGCATGTCGCCATTGATTTTCACTTCATTCTTGATCAAGTTCAAATGGCGGTTTGCGTGTAGCCCATGTTTCATCTGCTGATCAGCTGGCGGATGCCCTTACAAAGCCGCTTCCACGCTCAAGATTCTTAGCTCTAAAATCCAAGATTAGACTTCTAAATCGAGGTCCATCTTGAGGGGGCATGTCACAGGACACTCTAGTCTCCCATGAGACTCGGTCTTGCACCGGCTGCAACAACCTGCAACAACATTCCAAGTCTTTCACTTGAACCGGCCATGTACAACTAAACCTAGTGTTAATAGGATCTTTAGAAACCGAACTCTTCAATTCGTATATATATATATATATCAACTTGTATAAACTGAATTAGATTGATCAATCAATTAATCAACTCTGTTAGCAATAACCATCTTGAGAGGACAATGCTAGATACTTGGCATCAGGTGACCTTCCAAACCAGAAAAGAGAAATAAAATGAAATCAAAAGGATTACCATTTAAAGATTGTTCTGATTAAAAAAACAAGTAAAGGAATGTTGAAAAAAATCCGAAGGGATGAGGAGAAAGGGAAAGAAACAAACAAATTCAGGGTCACTTTACCATGAAATGTCTGTTATGGCTGCATAATGAAGGCCAACAAAAATTGCAATGGGAGGAACACTCTCTGTTTCATAGATGTATAAAGAGTTCAACGTGGCCACGGCAAAAACATATCGATATGGGAGCTTAAAAAATTCGCCTGCTTCATTATCGATAACTCCAACAGTTACTATAAATTTAACGAGGTAACCAATAATATTAGCACAAAAAAAATCATAGACAAGCAGTTAAACTAACTGGCTTGTGTACTCTTAGGCTAAAAACAACGGGAAGAATCGTACTGCAATAACGGGTTTTCCCGATGCAGGGAGCTGTAAAGCAGGCCTGGAAATGAGAAACAACATTGAGACGAGCATTGAATGAAATATTAAAGCATGAGACAAAATGAAAATTCCCCCACCCCGCCCCACTCTGAACTCCATGAACAACTTGACTTGTTTTGTGTTTGTTAACCCAAAATAACTACCCACGTTTTCAAATTAATTGCATTTGGAACCGAAGGAAAATGATATAAATAATCCTGCCATGTAAAGACATAACACCGATACAAACTTGCCTATACCTATGACTCTAAGCCCGCAATAATCAAAGGAAAACCATCACAATAGGAACGTGTACAAACAAAAGCGGATGAAAAATCACAGAGAAACTAATCACAGTACAACTACTCAATCGATCATCTATTAGACACCACAAATGGGTAAACTTCTTACCTCTTTTCTTTACTGAGTCAGATATAGAAGAGAATTTGTAAGACCCTTATAAAAAAAATGAAAAATCGTTGCAAGCATAAAGACAATGTAATTGTAACCATTAATGCCGACAAATATTGTGCAGGTTGCAGAAAAGAACACGAAATCGACAAAAAAATAAAATAGGGATGAGACATTCGCTAATAGTTACAGGTGATAACACTAGAAAACGATGGCAGTTAGCACCAACAATGCAAAAGGCAGGTTACATACACATATCTAAATATATAGAACTAATACGAGCAGAAACCTGTTATACAATTGTAGGGCAATATATGTAGCATGTAGAAATATGGTAAGATAAATTATAAAATTTAATTACATCGAGTGGAATATTTCACTAAGGTTCAAACCTGCAGGCACCACTAAAGAAGATCCATCAGGAGACCAAGCTAATCTCCGAAAGAAAGATGGCAATGTCTCGAAAGAGATGGGTTTTAGTTGACAAAATTTGGAACGAAAAAAATGAAGTAAAACACAACCTCCATAACATGTAAAAGATTCACCCATAATTTGCATCACGAAACTTGATAGAGACGTCTAAATTTCCTAACCTTAGAATCAGCTGGAAGTTGTTGTTCAGCCTTTGTAATAACATGCTGAGCTGCATAGTTCGATGTCTTGAGACCTTTTGACAGGCTTACGACAAGTTCTATCCGAACTGAGGGAAGCAACATAGTGACCCAAGGGATCCCATGAAACTCCTTGAACATAATGGAAATGACCATCCAAAATCTGATGAACAGAACCTGAGATATAGGGAACCAACCAAAGTTACTAAAAAATTGCCAGAGTTGATAACTGACAAATGTTTCAGCCATGCTGTACCTATTACCTTTACAGACATCACATATGATGCAGGAGTTGTCAACAGATCCAGTAATAAGATGTGCATCATCAGTAGACCACTCACATGTCCAAGATATCCTTGCGCTGAAACCTAACCAACAAAATTTTAGTGAAATACACAACCAATGCAACAATGTTTCACTGTTTATGTAAAGGTCCATATAGAATCGTATAATAAAGATTTTAGCACTTTCCACGTTAGGCCAACATCAGTTGGGTGTAGGTGTAGCTTCCATATGATAAGCTCACCTCCTACAATTTGAGAAACCAATCAGCACGTTAGGGTCCAACTAAATAACAATTTTTAGACCGCCTATATTGGACAGCAAAAAAAAATAATGGTGTAAACAATCCTCTACGCCAACAAAAAGGATCATTTTATGTTAAAATGCAGAAGCGAGTAATCCTCCTGCATAATTTATTATTTGTAGTACAAAGTGATGAAATTAACACATTTTCCATTAACCTGCAATATGTCCTTTCGAGACAGCAACAGCATAGATCTACATCTGCAGGGGTGACTACAGTCAATGAATTACTTGCACAAGATGGAAATCACTTCAATGTTGGGTGACTACAGTCAATGAACTACTTGCACAAGATGGAAGCGGCTGGAATGTTTCTCTCATTGAGTCTCTCTTCTATGAAGTCATAGTTACTGATAAGAATGCTGAAAAGGACATACTATTCTGGCATTTTTACACCTACAGGTGAGTTCTCTTTTAAGTCCTTTCAAAAACTTCTTGAGGATGATCAGGGACAACCTTCAGCGAGAGTTGATTTTTGTTTTCATTGGAAGAAGTTGTGGCTTGTGAAAATCAACTCGAATTCTTGTTTCTGTGTGGAGGAGGAAAATATCAATTGTTTGTTCACGGCCTAGGACAAGGGCAATTCTTTTTGCTTCTGCTAGCTCTTAATCTTACCTTTGATTTGAAACAGACTCATTCTATTCAAGAACTGGTCGCATGTTGGCTGTTGAAAAATGACATAGCTAAAACTTTTTGCAACAGTGCTAATGTCCAGTGGAATACTCAAGTCTAGAAATAGTCAAGTTTTCGAGAATCAGACCAGACTCCCATTCATCGTATTCGTCATATGCTCACGGGCTTCTGCGACTACCACACTCTTCAGCTACTATCCTTGCTGCTGGGTCAAGTTTATGCTCCCAGAACAATCCTCTGGTAGCAGAAACGCATGGTGTTCTACTAGCTCTACAGTTAGCTAAAAGAATGGGACTATCACAGACAGAATGGACAATATTTTGTATATTTAGCAGCACCGAGTACATACACGTTTTTGTTGACTGAGCAATTACTAATTCCACGCAAACAGTTTCATGCACGCCTCTCCAACTTCTTGTGAGCTAAAGAGATTACCAAGAAAAGGAGAAATACTTCGAGTTGAATCTGTCAACTGATCCTATGGAATAATACATTAATACTGTACTACAATTTCCACTGTTCCTCAAAAAAAATATGAAATCAATAGAATGTCATCCTATGTCGTATATCCTGTTCATAGAAATGCTTTTCAAGCTTGTACTCAGATGTGGAGAATAAATGAAATAGAAAATGTCTTGAAGAAAAATAAATTAAACCCTTTTACTCATTTTACATTTTCTCCATCCATCTTGACTTTATAGGTTCACTATCTGACCTTATCTGAACCAAATAAAACAAAACAAAAAAGGATTTCTGGAGAAAGTTAAAATATCAAAAAAGAAAAAGGAAAATTACATCCTAGTGTAGCGGTATGAAGTTGGTGGAGAAACACATTCGTTACTCAATCAAATACTTTGCAATATTTCTGCACCACAAATGAAAGCAGAATGCACAGGTAGAAATACAGCGTCTATGACAGCACAAAGCAGATCTTTTTTTCTGCCACAATGAACACAGAATTTTTAGCCTTTGGAGACGCCAAGTTCAATATCTTTCAATGGAGCGTTTTCCACTCCATCCTTTAAAAGCCTGATCTCCTCTTCTGTCAGACTGATTTTCGCATGAGACAGAGATACAGATTTCACAGAAGCCGCTTGTTTATCCATCTCCACTGCCCAACTATAAATTACCATACCAAGAATTGCAACAGCCATTCCAAGTAAGTTCTTTAGAGTTAACGCGGAATCGAATAAGATCCACCCCAATGTTAAGACAGCAACAGTCTTCATGTGCCCTAACACCTGAAAGGATGTAGCTGAGAAACGTCCAATGCACAGATACTGACTTATGTTGCAGAATACCGCCAAGGAACATGAGAGTAGTATGAAGAACTGCAGATATACATACCAAGCATTTATTATTAAATATTGACAATCAAATAGATATAAAGAAACAATAGAAAGGAAGGGAGCTTACAATTACACCAGGAGACAGCTTATAGTTTAATATGAATTGACCATTGAGGTAGTAATCAATAAATGGACCAAAAATAAGAAGAGAGATTGCTTGAATTGGAGCTGTTTTGCTTAGTAATTCGAAAGAGCCAATTGAGTATTTCTTCTGCAGTGATCCAATTGACTGCAACAAAAAACAAATTTTAAATTAGAGACCCGAAAATGCCTAAAGCAGGAACCGAATTTTTAATATTGCATGAAATAGTGGAAGATATAATTTGATTAAAAAAAATGGTTTCGCATAAAAAGAAAACGCCATCGTCTTTGTTAGCTAAACATGTGAGATAATCTTGATGAGAGAACAGTTCATTTCCCCAATCTCAGGCTAACTCAATCACCATGGGCCATTATTCTTTTTCACCAGTATGGTCCATGGACCAAAATCAAAATCAACCAACAATTGAAATACTGGGATCACTTATTTGAGCTGGATTACATATACGCAGGTCATACTAAGTTAGTAACTATTGGTGAATTGACCCTATCTTCTGCGGCTTCAGCTGGCTGCTCATGAACTAGCATAGGAAGCTTAATATTAATAACAAACGATACTTAGAGACACATCCTGGCCATTTGGTTATAGACTGTAGCAACTAGCAAACATCACAAATTCATAAATCTGAGCTCCAAAACGAAATAAACTTTTTTTCAACAGCTAATAAAATAAACCATAAAACCTTTTTCGAGCTCAATTTTTTACCAGTTTAAAGTGCCTTTTTAGTTTTTATGTTCATGTATACTGACCACCTTGTAATGTTTAAGTTTTTGGAATTCCTAATTCTAGACCAAGCAGGAATCGCACCACTCAACTGGTGTTTGATTTCCTATTTCTCTCCCTCCCACAAAAATCAAGAGTATACTAGAACCTTACTGGTTGAGCAATAATGGGAGGAAAAAGTCCAAAACAATGTAGCTCACATCATATTGATGTGGTCTTCCATAACTAAAGACTAAGATTATCCTTTTCAGTGAAACCAAAGAATTATAGCTCCACAAATAACAATCTCTAGAAGAAATTACTATTCCAATTACAGATCCCAGTTATTGGCAGTGTTCACATGTGAAGGTTGCATACTTGCATTTCAATATTCTAATATAATGATCTTGTTTAATCATCTAAATCAAGCCATAAGGAAGTAATCCACAAATTAACTACATTACGATACCACGTCCCTCTTTCAATAAAGGATAAGAACTGTAATTTAAAGGGTATTTCCTCCCTTAAGAGCAACTGCAACGGACGAGGGTACCAAAGAGTAAAGATCAAATTTACTCTTTGGTCGCCCAAAATCAAGCGCAACGGGAGAGTAAATTTGGGTTTGAGGCGAGTATAACTATTGTTCCAGAGAAGTTTTTCTCCGAAACTTATATATACTCGCACGCTCTTGTAAGTGGGCGTTAGCAAAAAACGCTTCCTTATGAAAGCGTTTAGAAACACGGACGCTCGCGCAGAGAAGCATTTGATGAGACGCTCATTATAGAATGCGTATGAAGTAACGCTTCACTAGGAGAACGCTGGTAGAAGAAACGCAAGCTAGAAGAGCGTCTGGTTGAGACGTCCATTTACAAAAACGCCTATATATCAAACGTCCATTTAAGAAGACGCATTGCTTAATTAAATTATTAAGTGAGCGTTAGTTTTAGTGCACGTTCTTAAAGGAGCGTTTACTGCTTTTAGTGCTTAGTTAGTTAGTGCTTAGTTAGTGGTTAGGAGCGTTTCCCTTAGTGAGGTTTCCCTTAGTGAGCATTTCCCTTAGTGGTTAGGAGAGTTTCCCTTAGTGAGCGTTAGTAAGTTAGTGATTAGGAGGACGTTTAGTAAATTTTAGTGAGCGTTAGTAAGTGCTTAGTGAGCGGTTAGTGAGCACTTAGTGAGCGTTTAGTGCTTATAGGAGTAAGCGTTAGTAATACGTTCATCTAAAGGAACGTTTCATATATAAGCGTTCTTATAAAGCAGCGTTTGTGATTCCGACGTTTGATTAGGAGGACGTCTGTGAGTAAACGTCTACATACGACAACGCTCAATTTATATACGTTCTCCTATGACTACGCTTACGCTACCTTGTGTGGACGTTAACCATACGTTTGATTAAGGAAGCGTACGAGCATGCAAACGCTCATCTATAAGTGCGTCTGGTTCCAGAATATGAAACGCTCACATAAATGTGCGTCCAACAACATACGTCCCACTAGAGAAACGTCCGTGTCACCCAACGTTCTTCTACAACAGCGTTTTATAACAGACGTCTAATTAAAATGACGTGCGATCATATTTACTCACAAAACCGTTGTGGAAAAAATAAAAAACGACCAAATTTTTTTACTCTTTGGTCTTTGGTATTTGGTATACTCGTACCGTTGGAGTTGCCCTAAGGTACTGCATATAAACTCATTATGTGACTATAAACACAAAGCTTGCAAGACGCACTAACGAACCCATCACAGGGTAATCTAGCCAAAAAATTGAATGGTTATCAGAAAAATGGTTTAAGTTCAGGCAATTTAACAGTATCGCTACCGAAGGTACCATATAGAACTCTCAGAGTGGAAAACTGTAATCAGCATGAGCTGAATATCTCCATGACAACTCTTAAACTATACCACCGAGAAATCATCAAATAAAAAAATTATACAATACAAGAGAAAAGATAAGTTCAGAATGGAAGTGAAAAGTTAAGTAAATACTCACAATTTGCTGAAAAGATGTAGCCATGACTGCCACACAAGAGCAGATGAATCCTTTACCGTTAACTTTAACATCTGTCACGGTACAGACACCAACTCCTAATACTACTACAAGCACTGCCATCTTCACCTCCCTCGAGTATTGTTTACCGTGAATGAGCCACTCCAGCACACAAACAACTGGAATCATACTCAGTTTTGAAATCTGTAAAACACATATCCAATCGTAAGCAAACTCACAAAATATCACACAGCAAAAGTACATGGAAACAAATTCTCAAATGGAAGCTACATTTTGACTAAGTAATTCAAACCTGGTAAAATCCAACAGAGTTTAACATAAGACTCAAATTCATCCCTGTGATAGACATATTCGCAACAATCGAGAACCAAAGAAGCTCCCACAAAGGTACATGCTTTGATGCAGATAAGCCAGTAGATTTAGAAACCATACCCACTAACGCGGTCACACCGAAGTGGAATCCGGTTAAAGTTGTTGCTGCAATAGTAAACATTTAGGAATTTTAGTTCAACTAATCTCCAAAAAAAAATAAAAAATAAAATAAAGAGATTCAAAGAAAAACAAACTAAATGGTCATACCCAAACATGATAAGAAAATTTGGGTCAAACAACTACGAATGCCTTAGCCTCGTATTAGAAAAAAAAACACACTTTACAATAACTTTGGGGAAATTTCGTGAAATTAGCCACAAATTACCACAATAGTATTATACCCAGATTACGAATCAAACAAAATAACCCAAAATTGCAGCTCTAAAGCACAAAAAACATGAGGAATCAAGAAAATAAAACATTAAATAGATGATGTTAATGGGAATCAGTCAATAACGCCTGCCGCTAGAGAGAAGGCAAAAAATCTAAAAGATAATAAAACGTATTCCGATCCATTAACAAAACCATGGATTACTTCCATTAAGGAAACTGATTCAAATACAAAACAGAGATCTCAGATCTAATCAATGTTATTTCAAAGAGTGAGAGAGAGGGACAGACCGAAGTTAAAGGCGTAACCATGAGCAGACATAAGTTGTTTATTAGCCATTATAATTCCAACAGAACTAACTACGTTCATTCCCCATGCACCCACATCTGATACTTTTGGTTTCTTCTCTTCCTCCATTACTTGATTCGTCATTTAAACAATAGAAGAAGAAAATTTATAATATCTGTAAAGCTTGTGTAGAAAGAGAGAGAAACTATGAAGAAGATGAAGATGAAGATGAAAAATGAAGAAGAGAGGTCCTAAAAGCCTTTCTTCTTTCTATCTCTCTCTCTCAACCTTCTATGCAATTTATTCTTCTTTAAGACAATTCAAAGAAGAAGGTTTGAGATTGAGCAGCGGTCGATCTACCCTACTTGTTCCTTTTGTTTTTTCACTCTGGTTACAGACAATGGAATCAGGAGAAAATTCTATTTATTTATCGAGGATGGATGGATGACATTATCTATTTTAATTCTACTCTGATT
Source organism: Papaver californicum (assembly GCA_023531435.1). Classification (NCBI taxonomy): domain Eukaryota; kingdom Viridiplantae; phylum Streptophyta; class Magnoliopsida; order Ranunculales; family Papaveraceae; genus Papaver; species Papaver californicum. Next base: position 5,318,379 of record JAJJMC010019063.1, read on the forward strand.
TCTATTCAATATGGGTATTTCAAAGTTTTACTCTGATTCATACTTCTTAACGTAAAAACGTTTTTAGGTGGATCTGGGTCTACTAGTACTTCTTTTAGTAGGTCCCACGTTTTCTGGGAGAAATATTTAATATTTTCCTTTCAGGTTTTCTATATTCTTTTCGTGTCTTCTTCAACGTTCGCGCTTTGCTCGCCCCCCTTTTCAAACACCCTGTACGAGCCTGACATCGTATTTATTTGGATCGGTCCAAATTAGATGTCAGATTATTTATTTTTTATCTATTGTTTGGCTTCAGGTCTGACTCGGTTTATACATCTGATTCGAAGTTATTTAAGTTCAGTATTATTTTGTTCCTGACTTGTTTGGCACATATCTGTATGGAATAAAAAATATTTATATATATAACCATTAAAAACCCAACCGGTGGATTTAGTTGGTGTTCGTGATACGCTCAACTACAACGTAAATAGTTAACATTAGCGATGTATAACTTAACATAATTGTAAACGCATGAATGAAGATAAAGGAAAGTAAAACAATTGACACAAGGAATTTACGTAGTTCAGCCGAAACCTATTTCCACAAAGTAATGAGTTTGAGTTTTTACTACTCCCTCCGTTTTTGGAAAATGTTACTATCACTTTTTCATTTTAACCTAAAAATAGGCCAATTTAAAAAAGTGATAGTAACTCTTTTCCTGAAACGGGGGTAGTATTAATTAATGAGATTACAATAGTATTAGCACTCTCTATCAAGATAAAAATATACACTCTGAATACAAGTTTTTCTCTCTAATCTTAACTTTCACTCCACAAAACTGTTAACCCCTTTATTTATAGAGTTTCTGGTGGGGCTCTTTATAGAGTTTCTGGTGGGGCTCTACTCCGCTGTCGCTACTATAAACATTTCATAGTTGGTGTCGGACAACGCTTATTTTCGTCTTGCTTTAGTGTCGTTCGTCATGCTAACTATTTGTTGCGTATTCAACAGGCATCCAACAACCATCTCTATGCCCTGTCATATCACTTGCATCGTGGCCTCATCTGGGTCGCTCGTTTGAAAATGCTTAGGGACTAGGAAAAGTTGTTTGCTCTTGATTGAGTACTCCTCAGGCTCACCAATAATTTGTACACATGTCTCATGATCGTGCCACGTGTACGGTGATTAGTTTACAGTTATATTAGAACTCTACTATTTTACTATTTTTGAGTTAGATTTAATGAATCAGATTCAGGTATAATGAGTTAGATTCAGATAAATCAAATCCAGATGAATCAGTAAAATCAAAAAAAAAAACTCGTAACATATGGAAACCGCTCCTTAAAGTAGCAACAGAGGGTTGAAAACTTGAAATATATGAGCGAACAGGTGAGGCTACATTGCAACTAGGATTCATGGTTTGCCGCCGGCCAAGGTTGTACCATACCAGATTTCTGTTCGTACCTGTCGAGAGCGATACACTGGTATGCCGGTATACCGTGAAAATTTCGGTTTCAAATATCGGTGAAATATCGGTCCATATATTTTATACCTATAATTTTATAAAAAAATACTAGTTCACATTTTATAACTATAAATATATTTTAACACGTTATAACAAACGTTTTTCACAAAGTTTAGAAAGAAAAACTAGTAATCATCTAAAATATATAGATCGATAGATTTCATACAAAGTTCAAACTGGAAACACAAGAGAAACAACAAAACTTCAAAGTCATCGTCTAAAATGCTAATTAAACAAGAATATTACAATTCTAATCGAGATCATTAGATTAATTATAGATATTATCATATCCATATATAATTCTAAAATATCATAAAAAATATGAGTAACAATTCAAAACCCTAAAATAAGGATAATTTTTTTTTTCATTTTTTTTTTTTTCAAAAAAAAAATAATAATAAAAAAAATAATCGGCCGTACCAGTATACCGGATTTCGTTTCGGTTTTACCCCGAAATCCGAAATTCCGACGAAATTTCGGCCATTTCGGCCGAAATGTACTACACAGCCGCCGGCCACTACGTATCTGTATTTCAGAACGATATAATATTTTTAACTTATTTATATCATTTTCTCAAATAAAAGACAAATAAAAAAATTATAAAACATAATATCGTTGGATGTTAATATTTACTATCTTAATTTATAATCCCAATTTTTTTAACTAATACGGTTAAGTAAATATGTGTGAAATGCAACCTTCAAAAAGATCCCAGTAGTTCTAGTTCTAACAAGGAGTGAGAGCAGATGCCCATGCACATCTAGGAGAGATCCATTCAGGTTAAGCAACCTAAGGTTGTAAGGACATAAATTCATCAGTTCCACGTGTTCACATCATAAGAAGGAAGTATCATATTATGTTACAACAAGAAGTATAAAAACAAAATAAGTAATAAAAGAAGACAGCTATAAAACATTTGTCACACATCAACTGACACCGGGAGAAGAAAAGTCATCCTAAATTAATGCATATAAGACACGTGGAAAGTGCACAAGAAAAAATATTATCAATAGCCAAAACAATCATCCGCGCTCAGCCATCTCTTGCGTTCCACCATTATCCGCGCTCTGATATCTCTTGCGCTCCACCATCATCCGCGCTCAGCTATCTCTTGCGCTCCACAATCACCCGCGCTCTGATATCTCTTGCGCTCCACAATCATCTGCGCCCTATCACGTGCGCACTACGAATTTCAATCGAGCAAGAATAGATATGCTCCACGTCAAATTCCACATTTCACACATGCCAACCTCCAAATAATAAAGACAAAGGACCAATAAACACTCAATCCAAAGAGGAGCTGTGTATCAGCAAACGGAATTAGTAAGAAGCATTACGAATGGAATAAGAAGAGCTGCGCCCGAAGTCAAGATAAGATCAAACTGGAAGGAGTGAAGAAAAGGGACCCATCATATTTTGCTATAAATACCAACCCCAAAATAAAAAGAGGGGGATAACAGAGATGGAGAGAAAAAAACTCTGAAGGAAATTCAAGAAAGGAAAAAAGCTAAGACTAGGTTAAGAATTCTATTGACCTAAATTTCTTTAATTCATTATATTACCATGTGTACAACATAAGTGTTGATAAATAATGAACTATATCTTCTTGTGGACGTAGGCTTATTAGCTGAACCACGTTATATATTGAGTTGATTTCATTTATATTTGAGTGATGATTTCCTGCATTATAATTTTCCTGCATCAATTACACTCGATGTGTTGTCATTTTAAACAACTTAAGTTTTTTTGGTTGTGATTGACCCGAAAAATGGTCGTCACATTTTGGCGCTAGAAGCAGGGGATTGTGTAAAGGATTTATCCTACCTTTATCAGTTGCAAAATCTCCTCTTACAGTTGAAAAACAAACCAAATTAGTAGCTGGGAAATGAGCTAAATCTTACGCTCCATTTAGGGGCAAAAATACAATTTTAGTCTATGTACCATTTCAAAGTATTTATTGTATCATTTTACCATTTAAAATGGCATTTCCCTACAAATTAAATTTTGATTGTTGTCGATCATGTAATGGTCACTACAATAATTTGTCCTTGTGATAATTCGGTTCAAGTAAGTTTTTGTTAATAAAAATCATTAATTTTTGGATTTATATAAAATCATTGATTTATACGAAAGCATTAATGAGTAAAAAAAATGGAATTTTAGAATTTCTTGCTACCTCTTTTTTGTATGGATTTGTACACTTTAAGGAAAATGAAAGATTTATTCTACTTATGAAGTATTTATTCATTTGAAACAGTTTGAATTACTCATGTTTTTGATTAAATAAATAAATTTTTTGAAATCATATAATTGTTATAGAATACTACCAAAGGAATTCTCGAAAGCGGCAGAGGATTGGTATTAGAAGAACACAGAACATTACGAGAAGAAAACAAACAAAGCGAAAACATGTCACAAACTGAAAATTCACGAAATCAGGAGAGCTACGCAAGAGGAATTCTTCAACAAAGAGGGATAGTAAATAACCCATAGAGTCAACAAAGAAATTCAGAGGGTAATTATTCACATCAGGAGAATAATCAAAACAATTTTGAACATAATCATTCTCCATCTCAGGATAATACTCAGAACATTATTGATCATATACAAAAATTAATGGAAGATATGAGTAAGATGCGCAAAGAGCAACGAGCATGTGCTGAACAAATCACACGATTAGCTAAAGAAAATCAAATGTTGAAAGAAACGATCCAGCGGAACGCAGAACCAACTGTCACCAGAACACGAGGACATGAAGCAAGTTCCAGTAGATTCGAAGGCAGAAGAGAAAGAAATAATCGAGATCAAAGAATGGTACTGAGATCCATATCACAGCAACCTGGACAAGAAAGGATGAATCGGGCAGACTCAGCACCACAACATGATCAATGGTAAAAATGCTTTGAAGCGATGGAACAAATGAGGGAAGAAATAAGAAACCTAAAGAATAAAGAAGGTGGGCGAATAGAGGAAGTGTTAAAAGAAGCTAGGCGAACGCCATTGGCACCACATTTACCATTTCCACCAATGCCCCGAGAATATAACATTCCTGTTTTCAAATGCTATGATGGTACCAGGGATCCGACCCCACATTTGAAATATTACAACCGAGTCATGGTGCGTTGGGAGCAAAATGATGTTGTAATGTGTCGATGTTTCCCATCAAGTTTGAAGGGACTGGCACTGGCATGGTATGATAAATTCCAAGAAAGTTCTATTCATTCGTATGCGCAATTAATTCGAAATTTTTTGGAAGCATACATGTACAACAGACCTGTTGACTCAGGATTGGATAGATTATATTCACTCGCTTCATGGCCAGAAGAATCAATTCGTGACTATACAGCTCGATGGCATGCAATCTGCCAGGAAATTGGAGATGTTGAGCCATATGCTGCCATTAACAACTACAAGTGGGGAATAGCTGACCGAAAAAGTCAGCTCTTTGTTGATATCCATAATATCAACCCAAAACTGAGGGGCACCTTAGAGAAATAATCGAAACATGTGCAAGACTGCAAGACATACAGGGGCAATGTCCAAGGATAATATCGCAACAGCAAGGAGATGCAAAAAGAACAAATTTAATAGAACCATCATCCGTCTCGGGGAAAAAGTTTCCAAATAAAGCTGAAACTAGTGAACCAAAACGTCCACGGATAGAGGGAAAAAAGAAAAATTTTCAGGAGCGAGTGTTTACAAAAATTAACACTCCATATTCTGAAATGTTAAAAATAATAAAAAGTAGACCAGACTTCCAATGGCCACCAACAAAAAATCGACAACCAGAGCACACTCTTAACTCAAAAGAATATTGTGAGTATCATTGCTATCGGGGGCGTTCAACCGGTCGATGCAGAAACTTAATTTACTAGTCCAAGGGATGATTGACGCTGGAGAATTAAAATAATTCATTCAATCACCTGCACCACACTCAAGGCTTGATAAAGGGAAAGCTGTTAATATCCCCCACAACAATCAGACTATCAATATGATTTCATTTTCTGAATCAAATTCATCATCGATGAACGCAGCAATTGACAGGAAGTTGCACAAGAGATTAATCAACTATGAAGTATTCAAAGTTGCAGGGAGGATCATCGAAACATGGGATGAATGGATGGCTTCCCCACTAACATTTTCAACAGAAGAGGTAGATCAAGAAGTAGAAACTCACAATGACCCGATGGTTCTCACCCTGCATGTGTCTGAATGGAATATCACAAATATTTTGATAGACGGAGGAAGTTCTCTTAATGTGTTGTTCGATGACACATTTCTGAAAATGGGATTGAAACAAGATCAGTTTCAGTCATCTCGTTACAACATCTATGGATTCAATGGAGTAGCATCGAAACCCAGAGGAGAAGTCACACTTGAAATAATGACTGGACCCTTGAATGTTGCAACTAAGTTCAGTGTGGTAGAAGCGCCCTAACCTTACAATGCCATCATCGGGAGGCATTGGGTCCATCAGTTAAAAGGAGTTACATCAACTTACCATCAATACTTGCGATTTGCAACACCACAAGGAGAAATGGAAATTAAAGGAGATCAGAGCATGGCGAGAACGTGCGCCCTCACGGAAGCACACATAAATCAAGAAAGAGCTCAGCAAGTGAAAGCAAAAAAGAAGGAAAGGAAACTCCAAGCTAAGGAAGGAGCAATAAATCAGTATTTGACTGAAGTCGCAGCAAGCAAGTCAAGCAATGAAGAAGGAAGAGATTCTAAAGCCTAAGGAAATGAGTTAGGAATAAGAAAAGGTGGTGAAACCTCACAATAGCAGTTCAAGGGGGATCCCACATTCTTAGGACCCCCCAAATCTGTTTTTTCGGCTGTAGAGAAAACCAAGAACATCAACATTGAACGCCAGAATTTCCAAAGACAATTAAAATTGGAACCCTGATGAAACCAGAAAGGGAGCAAGATTTAATCCATTTACTCGAAGAGTATGTAGATGTGTTTGCATGAAAAATATGAGACATGCCAGGAATTGACCCAAGCATTGTTCAACATGAATTACGTATACATCCGGGCACCATACCATTTCGGCAACGAATGCAAAAAGTAGCACCTGAATATCATGATACAATAGAGAAAAATTTAAAAAAGCTAATGGACTCAGGATTCATTCGAGAAGTGCGCTACCCGATGTGGATATCAAATATGGTCATAGTCCCAAAGAAAACTAGAGGTGTAAGAATTTGCATAGACTTCACTAATTTGAATAAAGCATGTCCAAAAGACAGTTATCCACTTCCAAGCATTGATCAATTAGTAGATGTTGTCGAAGGACACGAAGCCTTTTCTTTCATGGATGGACAATCTGGATATAACCAAATTGCACTAGTCGAGGAAGATCAAGAGCATATTGCGTTTTTTACCCTACGAGGATTGTATTGTTATACGAGAATGTCGTTTGGATTGAGAAATGCAGGAGCAACCTACCAACAGTTAGTAGATGCAATTTTCAAACCATGGATAGGGCGCACATTGGAAGTCTACGTAGATGACATGATGGTAAAAAGCAAGATGGCAAAGGATCATTTACAAGACTTGAGGGAAATTTTCCAAGCTTTGCGCAAATACAAAATGAAAGTCAATCCGGAAAAATGCATTTTTGGAGTTACATCAGGGAAGTTTTTGGGTTATCTAGTTACGAAAAAGGGAATTGAAGTCAATCCAGCAAAAATACAGGCAATTGTAAATATGTCATCCCCAAGAAATGTCAAGGAGGTACAGAAACTGAACGGATGTTTGGCATCGCTTAACAGATTCATTGCAAGGTCATCGGATAAGTGCAAACCATTTTTTGATACTCTGAAAAAGGGAAGCAAGTTTATATGGAATGAAAACTGCGAGCAAGCCTTTCAAAACATCAAAATATATCTTGCAACTTTACCCGCATTGCATAAACCGCAACCTGAAGAAATCTTGGCCCTATATATAGCTGCAACAGAAGATGCAGTGAGCGCAGCACTGGTACGAACAAATGATAAAGTGGAAAAACGAATCTACTACATTAGCAAAACTTTCAACCTTGCGGAAAGAAACTATACCAAGATTGAACAGTTAATTTTAGCACTGGTCTATGCCACGCAGAAGCTGCGCACGTATTTTCTAACGCACTATGTACGAGTATCAAGCAAGGCTCCACTGGAATCAGTGTTAAAAAATGCAAAAAAATATGGGAAAAATTACAAAGTGGAATGCACAGTTGGAACAATTTCACATTCTTTTTGAAATGCAAACTGCTCAAAAGTCTCAAGTTTTGGCGGATTTTCTTGTAGATTTTCCATTAGACGATGATTTTGAAATCCAGGGGTTACCAGGAATGGAAGAGGATGACTCTCAGGACATTTTAGATTCTGTCAATTCACGGAGATGGAAAGTTTTTGTTGACGGATCCCAAAATAAAGAGGGGGTAGGAACCGGTATTGTAATAACAACACCCACGGGAGAGCGATTGATACATGCTTTTCGTTTAGAATTTGGAGAGCACACCAACAATATAGTAGAATACGGGGCTGTGGTTCATGCCCTCCGGTTAATTATTGAACTAGGAATTACCGATGTATGATTGACAAGTGACTCGCAATTGATAATCCGACAAGTTGAGCTAAAATATCAAGCAATTGATAAAGACTTGATTCAATACAAAGGCCTCGTGCAAAAGTTAGCATCCCAAGTTCCCACATCATTTTTTGCCATTTTTCCAGAGATAAGAATCGTCATGCAGATGCGTTAGCATTTATCTCCTCAATGATCAAAGACCCGAACACATCTGCCATCAAAATAGGACGAATTTATGAACCATCAATTAAAATATGGGCAGTTGAAAATATGGAAGATGAAATAAGTGAAGATCTTGAGGATCCGACCGCAAAGAATGATACAAATATACCCCAAAAATCAAAGGATTGGAGTATAGAAGAAGATTGGAGGATTGCACTGCATCATTACTTGCTAAAACAAATATTGCCAACGAACGCCAAGGAAGCAAGAAAAATACAATCAAAGTATGTTAACTATCAATTAAGGGATGGTATTTTGTACCGAAAGCTCTTCATGGGACCTCTACTTCGGTGTGTATCACGGCCAGAAGGACATCGAATTTTAACAGATATACATTATGGTGACGCTGGGAATCATAGCGGGAGACGATCATTAGCCCTCAAGGCAAAAACGTAGGGATATTATTGGGTCACAATGCAAAATGATGCCGAATATATGGTCAAAAGATGCGAAGAATGTCAACGTTTTGCGAAAAAAATCAGAGCGCCGGCAACAGAACTCAATTCAATACTTAGTCCATGGTCATTTGCAAAGTGGGGAGTAGATATTGTTGGGCCCCTACCTGAAGGAATACGGAAATGAAATACCTAATTGTAGCAACAGATTATTTCACCAAGTGGGTAGAAGCAAGGGCACTTGCGCACATTAGAGACTCAGACGTGTTCAAATTCTTGTTTGAAGACATAATTTGTAGATTTGGAATCCCAGTGGCAATAGTTTCAGACAATGGATAACAGCTGCAAGGAAAAAATATTAACATGCTTTTTGAAGCCTTCAATATCCAAAAAGAAAGTCAACTCCACTTTACCCCCAGAGCAATGGACAGGCTGAAGCTACAAACAAGACAATTGCACTTAATGTCAAGAAGACTCTGGAAGGGCATCACAAGCGATGGTGTGAGCAACTTCATAACACTCTATGGGCCTATCGCACCACACGGAGATCTGCCACTGGGGAGTCACCATTCTTACTTACCTATGGGGAAAAAGAGGTCATACCAACGGAGATAATATTACCAACTACCAAGACAGAGGCATGGGAAAAGAATTTAAATGAAGATTTAATGCTTGAAAAGTTGGATGATCTAGAAGAAAGAAGAGAAGTTGCATTACAAAAGATGGAGAATTATCAAAGAAAGTTAGCAAGCGAATATGGAAAAAAAAAGTAAAGCTGCGCCATTTTGTTGAAGGACAGTACGTATTGCGACAAATTCCGGAATATCAAAAGAATAAAAAAGCAGGAAAGTTTGCACCCAACTGGGGAGGTCCTTATATCATACAGGACATTGCGGGACAAGGATCTTATTATTTACGAAATATTGATGGAGAAGTTTCGCGACATCATTGGAATGCGCAATATCTTAAACCATACTATCCGTAATTTTCTATGCAATCGTATAATAATTTGTGCTCATACGGGGAAAAGCAAATAAAGGCAAAATCATAGGAGACCCATGTAAAAGTCTTAAATATAGACTATTGGCTACATCCGCTAACAAGAGATACCATATATGACATTAATTATTATATCAACTAATAGGGGCCACATGGGTAATTTCCTCTTGGCCAGAGAGAAATTATTATGTGAAGCGCACCCTCAAAAGGAGCCCAAGGTACAATAAATCCTTGAGGTTTCAAATTATATACTCATTCTATCTTATGATTTTATTGCAGGAAGAAAAGTAAAATGTCAAAGGAATGAAAAGAATATCAGAAAATAATTATTTTTATTTATATGTTACCACAGAACAAAAATGATACGCAGCAAGATACAAGAAGAATTTTAAGGAGCAGGATCAGGGGTAGGAGCTGGGTCAACACTTGAAGCGGGATCAGAAGTTGAAGCAGGAGTAGCACGTGGAGGAGTAGCGCGGGGGGCAGGCTCGGGAACCACCCTGCGTGGATAGGTTTTGTTCCAACCATCCTTCGCAACCCTATCAAGGGTATTATTAATTGCCAGGGCAATACCCCGTTTCGTGTCGACCTTCATGTACTCCATCTTCTCACGTGAGGCAACAAGCGTATCTTCATACGTTTTTATCTTGCCATCAGCTAATGAAGCCCTACTCTCAGCCAAAGAAGCTTGATTTTGCCAGTATGCAAGATTTTCCTCCGCCACGGCCAAGTCATCAGAGTAGCACTTGATAGCAGTTTGCCAATTAGCATCTGCTTCTTCCTCCTTGGAAGTAATCTGAGTAACTCGGTCTTGCGCCTCAACCAATTTAGCTGTGACTTCCCCAAGTTGCTCATTGGCCTCCTTCAATTTGTCATTAGCTTTAGAAAGCTCCCTCTCAACCTCATCAGATGAAAGTTTAACTTTCTTCAACTCCTTATCAGACTCCTCAACCTTGGCAGCTGCTATCTTAAACCTTCCTTCAAAATCTACATAGAAAATAAAACATTGTTAGACTATGTCAAAAATAAGTATGAATAACTTTTTGATACAAGATAAACTACCTATAGCAAGGGAATCAAACTTCTGTAAATCCCGGACATTTTTGTCATTAGAAAGATCAAGAAACTCAAATTCACTCAAAAGTTTAACATAATATCTCATGGATTGTTCAAGATATTGTTTATATTGGGCAATCTCAACTTCATCTTCTAATCCTCTATCTCGCAGCAAATTAATCTTCTCAGTGCGTTTATCAAGTTCTTTGTGTAAACGCTGAATATCGATATCTCGATGAAGGATTTTATCTGAGAGGATGCGTACTTGACTTTGAGCTTCCGAAAGAGCTTTGCCTCTAGCATGAGAATCTGCAGCTGCGTTGTCTCTTTCTCTGATGAGTTGCGCCACAAAAGTTGAATGTCTCGAATCATGCTGCGTCCTAGACCGAGAAAATTCAGCAAGGATATTTTTGCGCTCTATACAAAGTTTTTGATTTTCTTCCTCTAATTTTTCTACTCTCACCATGGCCTCAGCAACGCTATCATTATTGCATAAAATAGCAGCATCAAATTGCCCCTCTTTGCTAACAAAGTATTTTTTCGAAGATACGTACTCCTTCGAGAGTTTTTTATGCGCAGCGAGAATCTTATTCCTCTCATCCACCAGTTTATTGAAATTCTCCTTGACTTTTACATTCTCCTCTGTGGCTTTCATTACGTGCCCATGTAAAGACGTGGCTCTAGCCCGTAGTTTAACAACAAGATTTGAATCCCCCTCTGACCCCATAAAGAATTTCAAAAATATGTGCTAAAGAAAAATAAAATAACATATAAAATAAAGTATTTGTTATAAAATAATTATATGGAGATGAACCACCACTCCACTAATTCATAGTAATTAGGCACTTAATATCCACTTCATGGGTGTTAATTTTGTAACTCTTGTAACCCCCTTATTCTAGGTGTAATTGGTGATTTAATGGTATAGTTATTTCCCTAATGGAAGAAAGCCTATATAAGAGGTCTCTTCCTCCTTTGTAAATATGAAGAAAAATCAACAAAGTTTCTCTTCTTCTACTACTATATTGCTCTCTTATTTGGTTTTTTATTTTAGTTTATTTTACGTTATCAGCACGCTAGCTCTCCTTGGCGGTAAGAAATTAAGATATAATTTTTATCTTGCAAAATAATTTTTTTATTATTCTAAGCAAATAATCTGATTTATTTGTTTAACTATTCTAAGCATATTCATGAACATGTTGGTACATTTTTTATTATTATTATTATTTTATTTCACATGTTAAATTGATAACATATACGTTGTTGAAATTCAATTAAATAGAATATGGATTAGTACCCATAATCTCTAATGACCATTTGCAATGAATATATATATATATATAATATAGTTAAGATTTTTCTTTGTGGTTTTTGTTTATGTATATATTTTATTTGTGGTATGTGAATAAAAAAATGCTAATATTTTTCATGTTCTCAGACTATGTCGAACCTCTCAAAATTGGAATTTGTTGCTCTTAACTTGTCGGGGGAGAACTACTTGTCATGGATTCTTGATGCTAAGATTCATCTCAATGCCATGAACTTGGGAAAAACTATCGTTGAAGGAAACGACGAATCCCTGGATGATCGTTCAAAAACCATGATTTTCCTTCGTCGTCATCTTGACGAGGCATTGAAATCCCAATATTTGACAGTGGAAGATCCATACTCTTTGTGGTCTGACTTGAAAGATCGCTATGACCACCAAAAAACCGTGATACTCCCTCGAACTCGACATGAGTGGATGAACTTGCGTTTGCAAGATTTCAAGACTGTTAGTGAGTATAATTTTGAACTTTTCCGGATTGTTTCTCGTTTAAGATTATGCGGAGAAATTGTAAATGAATATGACCTTTTGGAAAAAACTTACTCAACTTTTCATGCTTCAAATGTTCTCCTGCAACAACAATACCGTGAGCGGGGATTTGAGAAATACTCACAATTAATTTCTTGTCTTCTTGTGGCTGAGCAAAACAATTAATTATTGATGAGAAATCATCAGTCTCATCCCACTGGTACTGTAGCAACACCTGAAGTGAATGCCAGTTCATCTCGTGGATGTGGGAAGGGTCATTGGCATGGACCCAAGCGTCACAATAACAATAAGAAGGGTGGTCATAACAACGCCAAAAGAGGAAACAACAACAACCTCCCTCAAGATAAGGGGAAAAGAAAGGGTTCACAAAGCAAGCCCAAGGAAAACAAAGAGACTACTTGTTTACGTTGTGGCATGCAAGGACATTGGTCCCGCGTCTGTCGTACTGCCAAGCATCTGGTTGATCTGTACCAAGCATCTCTTAAGGCACAAGGAAATAACATCAAAATGAATTTTGCTAATTTTGAGAATGGGGAGACTACCCACTTCGACATTTCGGATTTCCTTCTCCAGGAGAATAACAATGAATCTTGAAAATATGGATTGGCATTCCATTTTATTTTCAGTAGGATTTCCCATTTCCCTAAAGACAATTGCACTATTGTTAGCAGTGATTATTGTTAGTTACTATTTGTTTTTCTGCAATGATGTGTTTAATTATTCTGTTTAGGTGAACTTTGCTTTCATGTAGTTTTGTTTCCCAATGAATTTAAGTTTAATTTTAAGGTATACTTAAATTTCTCTTACTTTTACATTAATTTTTGAACTATATTTTTATTTTTGAAGATATGGATATTGCTAAAGGCTTGAGCATTTTTTAATGCAAGTGATAAGGTTATGTGCATCGTAGATAGTGCAACAACACATACAATTCTCCGAGATAAGAGATTTTTCTCACGTCTAAAACTAGCCGATGCTAATGTTAGTACCATTTCGGGAATATCAAAAATAATTAACGGTTCCGGAAGAGCTGTTATATTATTTTCTAATGGTACAAAATTAATTATCCAAGATGCCTTATATTCTAGCAAATCCACAAGAAATTTGCTTAGTTTTAAAGATATTCGTCAAAATGGATATCATATTGAGACTATTAGCGAAAATAATATTGAATATCTTTGTATAACTTCTATTATCTCAGGCAAGAAATGTGTGTTAGAAAGGCTTTCGGCTTTTGCATCTGGATTATACCACGCTAGTATAATAGAAACACATCTTGCAATATCTGATCCAAAGCTTTTTAAACTTTGGCATGACCGTATTGGTCATCCAGGATCTACGATGATGCGTCGGGTTATAGAAAACTCACATGGTCATTCTTTAAGGAATCACAAGATTCTTACGCCTCATGATTTTCCTTGCGATGCATGCTCTCAAGGAAAATTAATAATTAGACCATCTCCTACAAAGGTTGGTATTGAGGCACCTAACTTTTTACAAAGAATCCAAGGAGACATATGTGGACCTATCCATCCTCCTTGTGGACCATTTAGATATTTTATGGTTTTAATCGATGCATCAACCCGATGGTCTCATGTCTGCCTACTTTCAAGTCGTACAGTAGCTTTTGCAACGCTACTTGCTCAAATCATACGACTAAGGGCACAATTTCCGGATCACCCCATTAAGACTATTCGTCTTGATAATGCTGGTGAATTTACATCTAAAACATTTGATGATTATTGCATGTCAATTGGAATTAACGTTGAGCATCCTGTTGCTCACACGCATACCCAAAATGATTTAGCAGAATCTTTAATTAAACGATTACAATTAATCGCTCGACCATTAATTTTTCAGTCTAAATTACCAATTTCTGCTTGGGGTCATGCAATTTTACATGCGGTTGAGCTGGTGCGTATCCGACCTACCAGTTATCATAGCTACTCACCTATACAGCTTGTATTTGGACAACAACTAAATATTTCACATTTAAGAATTTTTGGTTGTGTTGTATATGTCCCAATAGCCCCTCCGCAACGGACCAAGATGGGCCCACAACGCCGACTTGGAGTTTACGTTGGTTTTGACTCTCCATCAATAATCAGGTTCCAGGAACCATTAACAGGAGATGTTTTTAAGGCACGTTTTGCAGACTGCCATTTTGATGAGTCAAATTTCCCGTCGTTAGGGGGAGAAAATCTAAAGCTTGAGGAACTTCGTGAAATTTCATGGAATACTCCCTCTTTAGCTCACCTTGATCCTTGCACTAGTCAATGTGAACTTGAGGACCAAAGGATCATACATTTGCAAGCTATTGCGAATAGAATGCCTGATGCATTTACGGACACGGGTAGAGTAACAAAATCATATATACTTGCTGCAAATACTCCAGCGAGAGTAATAGTCTCTGAAGTACAAAATGATGTGTCTAAACCATGCTTGAAGCGTGGAAGACCTCTTGGTGCAAAAGATTCAGTTCCGCGGAAGAAGAAAGGATGTGGGGATTCCGGAAAATACCAAATCCACAAAATCAATGATTGATGAATCCGAAAGTATTGCACATCAAGAGGAAGAAGTACCTGAAAATAAAGAGATCTCTATAAATCATGTAGGTACAGAAGGATTATTGGATAGTAACAACATCATTCCTAATCATAAATTTGCTTATGCAATTGCCTTGGATGTATTTGAAAATACTGATGATCCTGAACGACTAACCGTCGAACAATGCCGACGTAGAAGTGATTGGCGAAAGTGGAAGGATGCAATCCAAGCAGAACTCGTTTCATTAGCAAAACGTGAAGTTTCCGGTCCCGTTGTTCAGACACCAAACAATGTAAAACCCGTCGGATACAAATGGGTATTTGTACGAAAACGCAACGAAAAGAATGAGATTGTAAGATACAAAGCTCGACTTGTTGCACAAGGTTTCGCACAAATACCTGGTATTGATTACCAAAAAACGTATTCTCCGGTAATGGATGCAATTACATTTCGATTTCTGATAAGTTTAGCAGTTTCAGAAAATTTGGGCATGCATCTTATGGATGTAGTCACAACATATTTATATGGCTCACTAGATAGTGACATATACATGAAAATCCCTGAAGGGTTTAAAATGCCTGTAGTAAACAAATCAGCAGAAAGAGGCATGTACTCTATAAAGCTGTAAAGATCTTTATATGGACTGAAGCAATCGGGGCGAATGTGGTATAACCGTCTTAGTGAATACTTGTTGAAAGAAGGTTATATTAATAATGTTATATGTCCATGTGTTTTTATCAAAAGATCAAGTTCTGGCTTTGCTATTATTGCAGTTTATGTTGATGATTTAAATCTAGTTGGGACTCCTGAAGAGCTCATAAAAACGGCTAACTATTTGAAAAAAGAATTCGAAATGAAGGATCTTGGTAATACTAAGTTTTGTCTTGGTCTACAAATTGAACATTTGTCAAATGGTATCTTTGTTCATCAATCTACATATACAAAGAAAGTTTTGGAGCGATTTCATATAGACAAAGCACATCCATTAAGCTCTCTAATGGTCGTTAGATTACTTGATGAAAACAAAGATCCATTTCGTCCCAAAGAAGATGGTGAAGGACTTCTTGGTCCAGAAGTGCCATATCTAAGTGCAATTGGGGCACTAATGTATCTTGCAAATTGTACAAGACCTGACATTGCATTTTCTGTCAACTTACTAGCAAGATACAGTTCTGCACCAACTAAACGCCATTGGAATGGTGTTAAGCATCTCTTGCGCTACCTTAGTGGAACAATTGATTTGGGTTTATTTTATTCAAAAGAATCTAATACAAAATTAGTAGGATATGCAGATGCAGGTTATCGTTCTGATCCCCACAAAGGTCGATCACAAACAGGTTATTTGTTTACATATGGTGATACAGCTATATCGTGGCGGTCGGTAAAGCAAACACTAGCAACTACCTCTTCAAATCATTCTGAACTTTTGGCATATACCATGAAGCAAGTCGTGAGTGTGTTTGGCTGCGAAGTATGATTCATCATATTCAGGAATCATGTGGGCTTCTTTCGACTAAAAACACTCCAATAGTATTATATGAAGACAATGCCGCTTGTATTGCACAACTCAAAGATGGTTATATCAAGGGAGATCGAATAAAGCACATTTCTCCTAAATTTTTCTTCAAACATGAACTTGTAAAGAACAGAGAAGTTGAAGTAAAGCAGGTACGGTCAAGTGAGAATCTTGCTGATTTATTCACTAAAACATTACCAACCTCTACATTCAAGAAGTTGGTGCACAAGATTGGGATGAGGCAACTCAAATACTTGTCAAGCTAAAAGTGTTATAGAAGATGTAAAGAGGGGGAGAAATTTTTTTAAACTACACTCTTTTTCTTTCGCTATGGTTTTTCTCACAGGGTTTTCCTAGCAAGGTTTTAGTGAGGTAGTTCTATTAACATTCACCACATATTGCATTCTTTTTCCTTCGCTATGGTTTTTCCCAATGGGTTTTCCTAGCAAGGTTTTAACGAGGCAACATTTTTACGTGGTGGACATCTAGGGGGAGTGTTATAAAATAATTATATGGAGATGAACCACCACTCCACTAATTCATAGTAATTAGGCACTTAATATCCACTTCATGGGTGTTAATTTTGTAACTCTTGTAACCCCCTTATTCTAGGTGTAATTGGTGATTTAATGGTATAATTATTTCCCTAATGGAAGAAAGCTTATATAAGAGGTCTCTTCCTCCTTTGTAAATATGAAGAAAAATAAACAAAGTTTCTCTTCTTCTACTACTATATTGCTCTCTTATTTGGTCTTTTATTTTAGTTTATTTTAGTATTGTAACCTTGGCTTTGAAGAGTAGACAGCTGCTGACGGAGCTCCTTATTCTCCTGATTTAACTCAACAGCACCACCCTCCGACAGTCGAAGGCGAAGTGAATCAGCCTCCGCTCTGACTCCAGCAAGTTCTTCCTCAGTACTCCTGAGTTAATCCTCCATCATCAGTGAAGGAGCTTGGAAGAACTTGTACGCAATCAAAGAGCAACTCTCATTATAAGCAAGCTGTAAAATCAAAGACAAGCATTAGAATAGAAAATAAAGAAATAAGAGTCAATAAATAAACAAAATATGAGAAACATACCTGCATAAGGGCCTGCTGCGGACGAGCATACACAACTCCATCTGCCACTGCAAGGACCTCGGCAAGGATGGAGGGCACCTCGACGTCGAAGGGGCAAGCTTCACTTGCATTGTTCTTTGACCAAGCCTTCATCACCGTATCAAAGGGAACGGAATGCATGTGCGCTCGCAATTTAACAACGGAAGCGGAATCAGTAGGCTTTGGCTGAGCATCACTAGGAATCAGAAGCAGGTCTTTCTCCTTAAACCAGTCGAACACATCTTCTTCTCTTCCAACGAGATTATCAACATCGCAGAAACTCTTGCCTTTTTCTCTACGAGAATCCCTCTCTCCACTAGCAACTGAAGCAGTATACACTTCTTCCTCAGAACGGGAGACTAACCTTTCAACGTTCCCAAAAGCACTTACTGCGTTTTCCTGAGGGGAAGAATCAGTAGCATTGATAACAGGGGCAGGGGAAGGAATGGCTACGTTTGCAGTTGCGTCTTCTTCTGTAGGAGCATGCTCAACTTCCGTTTCGACTATGGTCTCCAGCCTGGTAGGAGCATACTCAATCACAGCTCCGTTCAACCCAGTCAGGGGCGCATCCTGCTCCTTGTCAGTCAAATCATCCACGAACTCAGAAAGTACGATGTCATCGACATGAAACATTGGAGAATGAGATAGAAAATAAGAAAGGATAGAGCTCGCATCCAGAGGAGATTCAGTATATCTGCTGCTTGAGTGGCTTCAGTTGCAACATCAGTCAACGCAGCAGGACGAGAAGAAATTGGAGTTACACTGTGCACCACGCCACCTTCTATCCTCAAAATAGGTTGGCTAGGAAGAGGATCAGCCTTAGCCACCTTCTTGCAAGAAGCACGTGGGGTAGCCTTTATTTTCTTCTGACCCTGTTAACGTTTACAAGTAAGTTAGCAACACGCAATTCAAATGTTCTGAGTACCTTGTCAATACAAGACGGAGCAGTACCTTGTCAGATGGAGGAGTAGCTTTGCATTTGGTGCCTACATCAGTTTTTAAACTTTCTTTCTCTTCTGGAGGCTACGTAAATAATTTTTTTTTGAGAAAAAAACTTAAGCAACACTTAAGATAACGAGAAATGAAAGAATCATTGCTTACCACATCACCATAAGAGAAGTGAAAACCGTCGAAGTTCAATAGCCACGGGCAGTAGGAGGGGAACCCTTCCTGAAGGCTCCGTACTGCGTTTTACGAAGCTTGGCCATAAATCCAAGGCCCTTCAATCACCAATAGAGTAAGATGCCACCGGTAATCATGATCCCGGTGCACCTTTTCAACCAAAGATTCCTCCGTTCCCGGAATGAGATTAATCTTTGTAGCATTAATATCAGCCAGCAAATGGATCCCATCGCCTCTTGTGCGTCCAGGATCAACACTCCAGTTCATGTAATTTTTATCAGCAAAGGAATCGGAGTAGGAAAAATGGAAGTTCTCCACTGTATAATGGACGCGGTACGCAGGATTAGGTGTATAACAAGTGAAGTTGGTTTGCCCAATGCTGCGCATGCTGCATTTATCCAGAATTCTCCACCAGTTTCCATTGTACTGTGCAACTGAATGCATGGTGCTATTTTTAGCCTGACTACGGCTAGCTAGAACTTCAAACTGGTAGGGGCATTGACTGTCATATAAGGGCAACCTTAACCCAGCTTCTATTGCACCAGCAGCAATCAGTAATCTTGTGGGAGAATAGTCAAAGATCAGAATCATATTCAAGGAAATCTTGTCTCCTTCAGGGGAGTTATAAAGGGAAACGTTAAAATCCTGAAGGCCATAGTTCCTTTTGAACTCCTCCATGTCCATATTTTTGAAGCTAAGAAGCTCATGAACCCGGTCACTTCTGGTAGTAGATCGAACAGGAGGAGGAACAAGACTACGAATTCTCCTGGGATGCACAGGTCTACCATCATCCCTTTTCTTGCCAGCAGAATTCAGGTCACCTTGGGAAGCATGTTTAGGGGCACGGCTAATATCTTTACCAGACATGATTAATCTACAGACCAAGAGGAAACAAGATTACAATGATGAACAATATATAAATGCAAAATTTAACAGAAAAATCAGCATGCAAAACTTCTTACAGAAGAAGTCTAACAGTCTCACCAGTAAAAAAGGATGAAGTTAATCAACAAAGATTTGATCTTGGGAAGTAAAAACCTTGATCAAACGAGGAATCTCGAAAAAGTTTAAGGAATAAAGACTTTAAGAAGAAAAAGACAGAAGAAGATTAAAAATGCAATCAGCTACAAACTTGGAAATCAAAAAGTAATGGGAAAAATGACAAAACTTTCTCTTAAATACTGAACCAGTGAACTGACAGGACTGCAAAAAAGGAATTCAAAAGGCGTGAATCCAAAAGATATATCCTCTTGAAAACGTATGAAACTGTCGAAATTCAAATTTATTAGGGACACAAAACCTAACGGTCATCATTATTTTTTGCCTTTTTGAATTCTAGGCACGTGGGAGAAAAATCCAAAAGACAAGAAGGGGGCAAATTGTAAGGACATAAATTCATCAGTTCCACGTGTTCACATCATAAGAAGGAAGTATCATATTATGTTACAACAAGAAGTACAAAAACAAAATAAGTAATAAAGGAAGACAGCTATAAAACATTTGTCACACATCAACTGACACCGGGAGAAGAAAAGTCAGCCTAAATTAATGCATATAAGACACGTGGAAAGTGCACAAAAAAAAGTACTATCAATAGACAAAACAATCATCCGCGCTCAGCTATCTCTTGCGTTCCACCATTATCCGCGCTCTGATATCTCTTGCGCTCCACCATCATCCGCTCTCAGCTATCTCTTGCGCTCCACAATCACCCGCGCTCTGATATTTCTTGCGCTCCACAATTATCTGCGCCCTATCACGTGCGCACTAGAAATTTCAATCTAGCAAGAATACATATGCTCCACGTCAAATTCCACATGTCACACATGCCAACCTCCACATAATAAAGACAAAGGACCAATAAACACTCAATCCAAAGAGGAGTTGTGTATCAGCAAGCGGAATTAGTAAGAAGCATTAGAATGGAATAAGAAGAGTTGCGCCCGAAATCAAGATAAGATCAAACTGGAAGGAGTGAGGAAAAGAGACCCATCATATTTTGCTATAAATACCAACCCCAAAATAGAAAGAGGGGGATAACAGAGATGGAGAGAAAAAACTTTGAAGGAAATTCAAGAAAGGAAAAAAGCTAAGACTAGGTTAAGAATTCTATTGAACTAAATTTCTTTAATTCATTATATTACCATGTGTACAAAATAAGTGTTGATAAATAATGAACTATATCTTCCTGTGGACGTAGGCTTATTAGCTGAACCACGTTATATATTGAGTTGATTTCATTTATATTTGAGTGATGATTTCTTGTATTATAATTTTCATGCATCAATTACACTTGATCTGTTGTCATTTTAAACAACTTAAGTTTTTGGTTATGATTGACCCCAAAAATGGTCGTCACAAAGGTGTTGTCGAAGAACAACTGTAAACGGACATTAGACGAGTGACTGAGACCTTCATATTGTTAGATAAAAAATAAGACGGGTAGGGAAATAGAGTTGATAGTGAAACTTTTGTTTGCCAAAGTGTGGTGGCAAGAGTTGTGGAAGGGTCAAAACAAGAACAATACCAAAAATTTGAGAAGTTTCCCGCGTGACCCTAATAATTGCAAACAGTGTACCGACATTAGCTTATTTTGATTGACATATTTGCTTTTTCAAAGAGAAAGAAGAGAATTAACAATTTCTGATAACTTCAAAAACATATAGTAGTTGCGCTGATTGTGCCTATTGTAGTTAATTTCATCCTTAGTTGTCCTTGAGCTTGTTATTTTGAAAGTGGAAACACGTGGTTACTTGATTAATAAGATTTGAGTTACAATTTGCTTGAAACCAAAAAAGTTTGAGCTGGCTCACAACACACTTTTACTATTAAACACTTGGTCATGTGGTGCTCCAAATTTTATAAGAAATTCCCACGCCCACCGACACAACCGGATCTGTTTATCCTTGTTCTGGCTAGTACTAACCCGAAATCTCGACTTGATTACATTGGGACGGACTTGTACAAGAGTTACCAAACATACTAGTAACTCATACGTTTCCTAGAATTGTGATCTGATGGGATTATAAATCTCTCGAGTCTCGAATTTATTAAAGATAAGCCTACACAGTCAAAACATCAAACTTTAATTTAGACAACAATGAATTTTCCCGGGAACAGTGGTTCCACATGAAAACCACGAGATCCATATAAAAATAGAAAATATATGAGTCAGTTTTTAAAGAGTTCTCTCTGTATATCAGGTATTTTCCATTATTAAAACCCCAATTTTACTATAACAAAAAAAATGTACAAAGTTTTCCCCCAAACCATTGAATTTGAACGAATCCAAATTCATGATTATGCGAGAATCTGTTCATTATAAGGGGCACAACGGAAGTCTCAGTTATTTTTTTTAGTAAATTTCATTAAAGCTAGTACTTTCGATTCTTAGGCCATCCATATTTTTTCCTTTAACAAATAGTATCAAACTCCACAACATTACAAAAGATAATAAAAATAACTAAGATTTTAACTAAAAACAAATAAAAATATAGTGCATAGTACTCCCTCCGTCCTAGTATAAAGACGAAGAACTAAAATTCGCTAGTCTCATTCGATAGGCGAAAAATCAATTTCAATGTGGTTTCTTCCATATATACCATTATTAAAGAATACAGACGTCATCAAATTTAGTTAATGCTTATAACAATTCCCTAGAATAATTGAATTTATGTATTTCATGTTTGTCTTAGATTTAAGATAATCATAAATTAACTGACATTTTCCATATTCTCTAGGTAAATCTGATTATTTGTATTGGCATGGGATAAGGATAAATCAGGTAAATTTATTTTTCTCCGTCAGTGTTTCCGCTACACTGTAAATCTCTTTCCCCCTAGAGATCTCGTTTATGCACCCTTCCCATGATGTTGTTGTGGAAGTTGGCTTATGTCATCGATAAATGAACGATGGAATTACATCTTAAGAACTCGGTCCCTCTCTCTATCTCCGCACAATAAACTCTGGGTCCGCTTTGACGGGAGCTGCTGGCGGTGGCGGTAGCACCATATATTCATCTAACTTTCTACTTTGGATCATATCCTGCACAATTCTCTCTACATTCTGGCAATGTCAGTGGTATGACCATGAAATCTATGAAATTCACAAAATTCATTGTTATACCTCGAGAAGGGTGGCTCCACCCCCTATTCGCTGCATAGATCATATTTCTTCTGGCTTCCGAGTGTTCGAACGCTCGAATTATGGCAGCAAGGGGTGCTTTCAACTTCGACAATGGTGGAAATATCTTATCTTCGAACCTGAGACTGTTGTGCCTCCTTTCTCCGAACCGATGATCGGCGAAACGCCCTCTACCTGACGACTACTCTTCTGGTCTGCGCCATCTTGTTGCTTCGTGATTTGCCCATCCTTGATTCCGAGGAGGTAATTGTCGAGGGAAAGGCAGATATTGATGTTCGCTTCGATACTCTACCTGAGGAATTTCCCATATAGTGTTTATCCTTCGCTGACTACTTTCCTTGATCGTCGAGTTACCCGCCTCATTTTGTATCTCCTCCAGAGCTATATATTCTTCCTGCACTTCTCATAGGTCTCGGATGGTCAGGATTTCCTTCTGATTGGAAATCGTTATATAAATCAAGTCGTCTTCCGTAGAGCATTGATGAGTCCACGAATTAATTTCTTTTCCTCTTTCATCCCTCTTATCTCGCTATAGTGTTCCCTTCATCGATTGACTAAGCCTCGCAAGCTCTCATCTAGTCTCATGTTCAATCTGAATATTCGGGGATGGATCGAACCATGTCAAAGCTTCGCCTTTTATGCTCGCTGGAAAGTACACAACACCTCATCTTTGTGTTCCCATTTGAGGAGTGACCTCTGGTATGCTTTTATGTGTTGCATATTGTTCCCCATTCCATCGTAAAAGCTATTGAAGTTGGGCAGGGTACATTTCACGGGAAGAGGCGTGTACAAGATATCATCATCGAAGGGTGAACATTTCACTTCGGACATGGCTTCGACTAATTGTCATCCATCACCGTTTTTTTAGACTATGAAACATTTCTCTAAGATCCTTTAACTCATCCAATACGTCACGTTCAGCTCCCTTATCTTTAGATTACTGGGTTTTATCCTTCTCTTCCCATCTTCTTCTATCTTGCTCCATTTCATCTTGCGTTTTCTTCATACATACATCCTCCAAGTTCCTCTCCTGCTCATTCCTTCTTTTCCTGAAACTATCAACTCGTTTGCTTGTAATAGATACTAATATGTACGTTTTTTTCACTTTTATTTCCTAGGAGCCTCAGGTTTTCTCAAACGAGTTCCTGGTTCTGTAGCTCGAGTTTTCTGAATTTCTTGTCCTTCTCGATTATCCTTAGTTATTTTTTCCAGTGTTTCGTCCAGGGTTGTTTCTACCGAATATATTTTCTTTCCATTTCCGTTCGTTCCTGCCATTTGATTTATCCTACGTGTTTTTCGCATATTTTTCTTTTTCTCTCTCCAGATCTCTAACAATTGTGTTATTTGGAATCGGTCATCTAATGCCCAATATCACCGTTTCCTCTTGTCGTTTCCCTTCTCTATTTTCTGACATTCTTTCGTCTAATCAATCACTTATTACCATCCTCATGTCGTTGATACATAAACTGTTTTGCACCAGTCCCAGCTTGTTTGTCTTAGAAGCCATATTCACTGATTTGTTGTGTGAGACCCTTTAGTTATCCAAATGAATGTAAATGGTGTAAGTAACAATAATAAACAAGCATGCCTTAACTCTTAAACTTGACAACGTACGACCTAGATATGATAAGATACTTCTTAAATTTTATAACTGGAAATAAACTTGTACAGATCCAAGGTAGATTTTATCGAAATATTCTACTTTAAGGGGAACGCCGCCTTAGGCTTTTTTAAAAAACCTTTCTTGCTAATAAAGGTATATTCTTGCTAATAAAGGTATATTCTTACAGATCCTCGTGTTATTTTTAGTAACCAAATCTTTTTCCTTTTCTTTTCTCTCTCAATAGAAGATTTGTTCCCTTCAAGAACTCTGAGATTTATCGTTTCCCCTTCATTCTTTTGAATATCTCAGTACAAAGAAAACTCAAAGTAAACTCTCGACACAAGACAAACTTTGAACAAAACGTAAAACCCAGATCACTTTTGTATCTTAGATTCCATGTGGACTTTCCTACAAGATCTTTATGATTTGTTACTCTCTTTTTGTGTTTTAACAAAACGGCTAAGAACTTATGCAAAAAATCAGTTTTTCTCCAATAAGCGGATATGATAAATCATTTTTAAATTATTCTCCATGTTTCTAGCACCAAAATTTAGTTGCATATAATCATATAACCACACCCCAAGATCCTAAACTAGCAAATATGTGAGCAAAATAATTATAAGATAATGCACAAGAGATTTTACGTGGTTCGGTGTTAAAATCTATGTCCACGTGATTTCACTATATACAGATGAAGATTATATTCTCTTTTTGTGCTATAGACCTCAAATACAGTATTTGGTTATAGTTCTCACTTACTCGCAAAATGTTCAACCCTTAATATATGGTCTCTCTCCTTTTATAGACAATTTTACAAATAGTAGGTTACATCTAATCTTTATCGCTGGAACTTCCGAAGTTGAGTTTTGCTCGAGACTGATCTGTTTTCTTCTTTTCGTATGAGTCAAGTCTTCGTAGGAGAAGTGTTGCGAGATAGAAATGATTGACTTCTCCGAAGGCGTTACTTTTCATTTGACACCAAACCAGTACCCATCTGCCACCTGTACAGTCAACCCTAGTCTTTCGCTGATCTAACCGTTCTGAATTTCATTAAATGCACAACTACCCGTTGCGAGCCTAACCGTCAATCCTTTAGTACATCTGGCACATGTCTTCATGTTATGCGAGTGGTAGATATCTCGATTCATGGTAAAGTAATTTTCAAACTTTTATTCAGTACTTCGCTTCCCACCTTATTATTTTGTACTCGAGCCTTGCGGTGCTTCCACGTGTGACGTTGTTTTCTATCCCACAGTGGACTCAAGAGAGTTTTATCAGAACATCCACAACCGTAGATTTATCTATTGAGAGGACAAATACATTATTATTTTTATCTTGTCTAACTTACCAAGCTTTGTTTTATATTGTTGAAATGTCAATTAAAAATTACTCGTAGACTATTTAAGTATTTCAGATTTTGGTAGCTGGTTGTGCACATTTGTGCATGGAAATATTAACTATGTACCTGATTCCTTGGCAAACATAGTATTAGCCTTACTACTATGAGGAACGGGTTGATAGCATTCCTCACTGGATAGTTGATATAATTGTGTATTCAAAGATATACTGCTTTGTAATTCACTTTAATCAATGATCATCTTGTGTCTTAAAACTTTTAGAGCATCTCCAATAGCGGGTGTAAAAATTCTTATGTGGAAGTCTTATTAAGATCTTTATTTAGTAGAATTTACACATGTAGAAAATATAGAACCCCATAGCTAGTCAACAATTTCCAATAGTATAGGGATTTAAACCTTAGAATATCTTATATAATAAAATCTTAAACAATTTAATTTATTTTTTAAATAATTATTCAAGGAAAAAAAATGGAAAAAAATGACACGGAGGGACTAACCGAAAGTCTAGTTAAGACTTTCTCTAAGACCTTTTTAATTACAAGTTGTGGATCTTTTGTACCAAATTTGTCTCTCTCTTCATGTACCCTCCGATCAGAATTTTTCAAGTGTTCTATGAATAACTACCAAGTTAACGGTGTTAATCTCCTAGAAAAAGGTCGTTAATGTTTGTAAAGTAAAAAATTAATAATAATCTTCACATTTTTCTTCGGTTCCTCCCCCTCTCTCTTGATAAGTCTGTGATAGGATCGGAAAAACACTATATATATATAATAATCGTAATCCCACGACATCTACAATGTAGAAATGGTAAATACGGGTCGAATCCACAGGGAGCGGAAAAATATTCTAATCAATATCTCTACTAACCAGAAATGATGTTTTTGGATTTTTAGAATGCAAATGAACTAAACAAATTAAACTAAACTAGTAAAGTAAAAACGATATGAGAGCCGGTAACCAGGGTTTATAATATCCACCACTATTTTTGTTCAATTTCTAAAATAAAACATAATTTTTAAATATTTATTTATTGTCCGTTATATCGAATCACCTATTATATGTATAGAGTCGCAAATATCACTGGTATACCCTAAGTATAACACATCAAAATACAAACCCAAGCATGCACCATCAAATTGCATCAGTGAGAAAATTATACGAAACTAAATATAGGTTCCCAAATAATATTTGACTATCCTAAGCATAACCCATCAAAGAATTCAGTTCAATCATCGGCTATCAGATAATAAGACAAATGTATTAGCAAAACTATCAATTATGTGCATAGGTTATTGTATCGTACAGAAGCGGTGAAGCAACAACCAATTTCATCATTAAATCAATAAATAAGAATTAAGAATTAATCATATTTAAATCATAATGGTATTTTGCTTTATAAATCAATTCAAATAGCCTAAAACTCCAAGTGGATTCAACATAAAAACCTAATTACAGAGTTTAAGAGGACATAGCAATGGGTTCCTCAAAACCCCTTAAAAAGAATTAACAAAAATAAGGAGAAAAGATTAAACCGAAATTAAGATCCGGCATCTTCTTCTTTCTGCACGTCCCTCTTTTCATTCACTATTTTTGTTTTATTTTTACGGCTGACAACTCTCAGAATCAAAAGCATGTACCATTCACGCACTCCAAATCCAAAGAAGTCTCCCTTTGTTTCACGTACCTTGTAGTATAATAACTGTAGTGGCTATTAATTGTGAAGTTTAGCACTATCCATTCGGATCCCGGAGCAGCAACACAACGGTTTTAGTAAAGAAAAAAATATCATTTAACCAATATATAGGGTTGTAAATGGTAATATTTTCCCACTAAAACCGGCCCAAACCGAACCGAACCGTTTAGTAGTGGAAGGGTTTTGGTAAAAAAACTTAAAAACCGATAGTAACGGTTTCGGTTTTGGTTTGACCAAAAACCGAACCGAATTACCAATGGTAAACCAGAAATTAGAGACCGTTGATATAGATTTTAGTATATTTGATAGATTAAATCTACATCTTCCAATCACCCGATATATAACCATCACCTAAACCTAATTTTCATTTTTTTCTTCTTCTTCACTTCGACAACAACCACCTCCCACCTTCTTCTTCTTCTTCTTTTTCTCCATGACTGCTCCAGTGCTCCTGCATCAGTAGAAGACAAATCGATCCAAATTTCTCCATTAAAAATTTAAAAGGTATGTGATATCTGCAGTCTCTGCTTCTTCATGTTCAGAGCGAACTTTTTCCTGCATCAACCTCTCTGATTGATTTTGCATGATTGATTTTGCAGCCATCTGTGTTGTCCCTTCAATTTGATTCAATCATGGAAGATTTAGATTCTCAATCAACACCAGTAAGTACTCGTTTCTCAACTATTACTTGGAATTTAAAAATTAGGGTTCATCTGAAATTTGGGAATTTTTTGTATTATCAGTCTATCATGAAATTGGTTTAAAATATGAATAGGGTTTGTATCAATTGGGGATTTATTGAATAGGGTTTGCTGCAATTAGGGATTTTGTTGAATAAGGTTGTTGACTTGTTGTTTGTTGCTTGTTTGAACAACTAGATAACTTAATAGTTAATACCCATTGTTGCATCTGTTAATTGAATAAAGTTGTTATAACTTATAAGGTTAATGCACAAAAAGTATACCAATTTAATGGTTAAAGAAGAGATTATTAATGTTCAAAAAGAGGTTATGTTCTAATTCAACACTAATGAGTACCAAGGTAATTCATTTCACCAATAACATATCCTCCAAACATCTTCACTCTTTTTTTCTTTCTTTCTTTTCACTGCTACCATTTTCATGTATTGCTTGTTGCAGTCTTAAGAACTGAAAATGATAGAGAGAAACAGAGAACTTGACATTTTCACTGCTACCATTTTCATGTATTTCATGTATTGCTTGTTGCAGTCTTAGGAACTGAAAATGACAGAGAGAAACAGAGAACTGTGGATGCATCTGTAATATGTTATGGAGATTGCCAGATTGGAGACAATGTGGATGCATCTGTGATCTGCTATGGAGATTGGAGACAATGTGGATGCATCGATGATCTTTTTATGAATGTTTATGAAACTATGAAGATTGAAGTTTATGAATGTTTATGAAATTATGAATCTCTGATCTGTTTTTTTGTTTTTTTTTTTAAGATTTGAAGTGTCAGTTTCAGGAAACTGACATAACAGTCAGTTAACCGAAACCCACTGGAATAAACCGAAACCGGATAGAACCGGATAAAAACTGAACTAATGGTTAATGGTTCGGTTATGGGAAGATTTTTAGAAACCGACATTAACGGTTTCGGTTTTGGTTTGGCTGGAAACCGAACCGAAATCGGCCATGTACAATGCCACCAATATACTTGTAACGTCGGGCATTATGTGAATATCTATGAAAGCACAAAAGCAACGTATTAGCATAAAAAATAGACACTAACAAATATAAATTAAACGGTAAAAAGGTATGAATTGGGTGCTTATCAAATACCCCCAAACCTATATTTTGCTAGTCCTCGAGCAAAACTAACCTAAACTAATATACAAAAATAATAAAATAAAAATCCTAACTCACTTTCGCAGGAATCGCGACTACACTTAGCATGTGTAACAAGCCTTTAAAACCCTAGGTGTCCCTAGTAGACGAGTTATAGTCCCGTGAGGGTTTACAAGAGGTATACCCACAAAACCTATACTCCAAATCTTAACTACTTGTGAACGATTGAGGATAGACACTAAACATGTTATTTAGTTGGCCTACTAAATTCTTTAACTATACGAATCATTACCATGTATAAATCCAATTGATGTACACGAGTTTGCACTCATCGTACTAAAATTCATATAAGAATGCAAAACTTTACTAAGATAATCTTTGAACTTTCCAAAACTGGATAAAAATTGTCAACGTTCACATTGCTCGAAATCAATCAAATTTATGGATATATTAGAAGATGGATATGGAAGTAATGAAGGGTGCATATGTTTACTAAGGAGAACGATGTTTCACAAAATATTTGTATAAAAGTCCGGCACGGATGCTCCTATTTTATTATTTTCTTTTATATATATTTTTTTAATTTTAATTTTTTTTTCAATTACCGACTACATGATTAGATCTTTTGGATCTAAGCGCATATTCTATTTCTGCTCGCAATGTGAGTGTTTCCATGGATCATGTTCTCGACTCTTACCATAGGGGCCAGAGGAAGGGAAAACAAACACATGTTGCATTCCAAGTGTCAAATTTTTTTTTTTGACAAAATTAAAATTCTAATGCATTCAAGCTACGATCTTTAAGGCAATATTAGGTCCCCACCAAATCACTTAGAGAAACACAAAATCACAAAAATAAAAACAGAAAGTGATATGGTTATGATGATTCCGAGATATGTTTGTTTAATGATTACCGTGTTATTTTTAACACCTGAGCTAGACATCATTTTATGAATAAACTATTTATCTGGGCATGCCAATTCCTGTAGATAAGAGCTATGTTTCCATCTACATAGAATGGTTAGTGTCATCCTAAATAGTTCACAAGTTTCTAAATTTTGGAGTTTCTTTATTGGCGTCAATTTTCGGAAACTCTACCTCTAAACCTAAATTTAACATTGTCCTCAATGTTTCAAATTGTGCAACCTAGAATGGCATGTAATAAATATAAATAAGAGAGACAAATATAAATCAAAGAAAAGGGATTGGAACGTCTCACCTGATTGACACAAGAAAATAGTATTCCATGTAGAACAATCAAACGACGGTAATAACAAGGTATACAAAAATGAAAATAAACAAAAACCCTAAAAAGAATATAAAAGCAAGAAAATAAAAATCTACCTACTGGAATGTACAAAAAGGATCCACATAAACTAACAACCTGAAAATTTGGGGATCAACCCAATTTACAGATGACAACTTCACACTTATGTTATGACATCGCAGAGACACTGAAACTATCAGAAACAAAGGATTACCCCCAAACCAAGTTTTTAGTACACATGGAAGTATGTAAAGAACAAAATATGGGAATACTACTGGGATTGGGAAAGTATCAATTGGTTCATGCACTTTGTCAGGAACATACAAATCCTCTGGGTTCTTAGATGTAAAGTAATCCAACAAAATTTTAGAATCACACAATTCTAACCCTAAATTAGGTAACTTCTGAAAGTCCAAGATTGTAGAAACAACCTCTAAATCGGGTGAAAGATCTTGTGAGATAGATTTATCTATGGAAATTGGAAAATCATCTAGACTATCATCCTCAAAGTTATCATGTGTATCATCTATATATTTTGTTTGGGATTGAGAGTTTCTACAAAACTACTCATTATCAGCATATAATATTTGGCATTCAATAACTTTCAATCTTTGTTCCAATCTAGACAATTTCTTGTCAAAATTCTCATCATACCTTGTTTCCTCAAAATGACGTGGATTTGAACTTCCATACCTGAGACGATTATAAGCAAGAACTTCCTTATACGTCTCCTGAGAAGAAGTCATCATCCTCAGAAAAGTACCTGAAAAGAAACATTAAAACAAAAAACAAGTAAAAAGGAACTACAAATCCTAAAAATAAAAATAAAATATTATACAAAAAATAAAAAAAATAAAAACCTAAACTACGATTAGAAAATCAAAAATACTAATTGTAATATTCCTCAACCGCTCCACGGCAGCGGCGCCAAAAATCGATAGGATCGGAAAAACCCTATATATATAATAACCACAATCGTATGGCGTTTACAATGTAGAAGAGACAAATAAGGGTTAAACCCACAGGGAGCGAGAAAATACTGTAATCAATATCTTTAATGAACTAACCAGAAGCGATATTTTTGGTTTTTTTGAATGCAAATGAACTAAACAAATTAAACTAAACTGGTAAAGTAAAAACGATAAGAGAGCCGGTAACCATGATTTATAGTATCCACCACTATTTTTATTCAATTAATAAAATAAAATATAATTCCTAAATATTTATTTATTGTCCGTTCTATCGACATCACCTATTATATGTATAGAGTCGAAAATATCACCGGTATACCCTAAGCATAGCACATCAAAAGACAAATTCAAGCATATATCATCAAATTGCATCAGTGAAAAAATAATTCGAAACTAAATAAACGTTCTCAAATAATATTTGACCATCCTAAGCATAATCCATCAAAGAATTCAATCCAAACATGGGCTATCAGTCAATAAGAAAAATATATTAACAAAACTATCAATTATGCGCATAGGTTACTGTATCGTACAGGACGGATGAAGCAACAACCAATTTTATCATTAAATCAATAAATAATAATTAAAAATTAATCATATTCAAATTATAATGGTCTTTTGTTTTATAAATCAATTCAAATAGCCTAAAACTCTAAGCGGATTCGACATAAAACCCTAATTACAGAGTTTAGCAAGACATGACAATAGATTTCTCAAAACCCATCAAAAAAAATAACAAAAATAGGAAGAAAAGATTAAACCAAAATTAAAATCCGGCGTCTTCTTCCTTTCTACAAAAACCAATCAATAATCGTCAATCCCCAAAGAACTTTTTCTCCGCCGTCATACCTCTTCAAAACTCCCTCCTTCCGGTCTGACCTCGTTTATTTTTTATCTCACTCTTTACACTATTTATTCCACCACCGAGTACTGTCCCGTGTTTAGCACTCACATGCTTTCACCTGCCACGTCTTCTTTCCATCCGACACGTCTGACCAGCCAACTTCTCTCCAGACCAAGAGAAACTTTTTGTCCCAAACCTTCCTTCTTCGTTTTTTATCCTTGGCCGTTCAACTTCTTTGCAGGCCCCACTCTCCAAGACCGAACAGAAACCGAAGTCCAAAATCTCCGTCTGAATCAACATTTGTTCCAAAAAGAAGACAACCACGTCCCTCTTTTCTTTCACTAATTTTCTTTTATTTTTGCGGCTGACAACTCTCAGAAACAAAATCCTGTACCATTCACGCACTCCAAATCCAAAGAAGTCTCCCTTTGTTTCACGTACCTTGTAGTATAATAACTGTAGTGGCTATTAATTGTGAAGTTTAGCACTATCCATTCGGATCCCGGAGCAGCATGTCACGGGGTCGGTCCTTCGCCTCGACTTTACTCCGTGCGGCACTTGACTAGAATTCCGTTACTAGGCAAGTCAGCCTCCCAAACAAAGTTTAACCAACTTTGTATAACTACTCAAGATCAAAACTCACAAGAAACTCAAGAACGCTCAAGA